>CAUYQU010031193.1:0-39823 GCA_963574635.1 Cheracebus regulus | reverse complement strand
TTCTTTGCATTGGGTTAGAACATGTTCTTTTAGCTCACAGAAGTTTCTTATTATCCACCTTCTGAAGCCTGATTCTGTGAGTTCATCACACTCATCCTCCGTCAAGCCTTGTTCTCTTGCTGACGAGGAGCTGCGATCCCCAGTAGGAGGAGAGGCATTATGATTTCAGGTGTTCTCAGCCTTTTTGCACTGGTTTCTTCCCATTTTTGTGGATTTATCCACCTGTCTTCTTTGTAATTGCCAACTTTCAGATTGGGTCTCTGAGTGGACGTCCGGCTTGTTGATGATGAAGTTTTTTCTGTTTCTTAGTTTTCCTTCGGGGGGCACCCCTTCCCCACAGAGCTGGGCCTTCTCGGGTTCAGCTGTGCTTGCTCTCAGTCCTCAGCACTTCCAACTGCTGTTCTTTCTCCTTGTGGGGATGGGACCAGCGTAGCCCGACTAAAAGGGCACCCAGTCCCGTATACTCCACACCGAGAAGCGCCGCGCCAGCCGAAAGAGTCTTCGCTGGGAATCTCCCAGTTTGTGGGCATCAAAAATTTGTCTGAAATTGCGGCGTCCACTCGCTCTCTTCGCTTTCCCTCGGAGCTGCAATCCTGAGCTGCTGCTATGTGGCCATCTTGGATCTCTCTCCACCTGGTGATGAAGTTTTTCTATTTCTTAGTTTTCCTTTGGCGGATGCCCGTTCCCCACAGAGCCGGACCTTCCTGGGTTCGCTATGCTTGCTGTGAAACTCAGTCCTCAGCGCTTCCAATTGCTGTTTTCCTTGTGGGGATGGGACCAGCCAAGCCCATCCGTCCGTATACTCCGCACCGGGAAGTGCCGCGCTGGGGCACCGGCAAAACAGGCGCGCTGGCCAAAAGAGTCACACTGGCGACCCGTGTGGCTCCTCTGCCGGGAATCTCCCGGTCTGTGGGCAACAAAAATTCGTCGGAAAGTGCGGCGTCCACTCGTTCTCTGCGCTTTCACTGGGAGCTACATTCCTGAGCTGTTGCTAATAGGCCATCTTGGATCTCTCCCTCTACTTGCATATCTTAATTAACAATCCTGAAAAGGCACCGTTCATACTGAAAAAATATGATTATATCCTATTTACAGTATCAATTCAAGAGGAAGCCTTAGCTCGTTATAGCACCTCAGACATTCCCAACCCCAACCTACCTACTATGTTGACACATTTCCTGGTGCTATAGGCCTTATTGTTGTTTGTGGGAAGAAATGCCTTGAAATGCTGCTGTCCTCTTAATTCCCATGAAGTCACCACCACTCACATGTGCTCACACACTTGCTTCTTGAGGAACTATCTTAGAGGCTGACTATTCCATGAAGACTTTCTTAATCTCTCCTTCTGCAGTCTAGGCTCTTAGAAGATGGGATCTTCATGTAACTGGTCCTTCTAGCCTCTACAAATAGTAGATGTTTAATGATTTAATACTGAATGAAACATAATCCTCCCACAAAAACGGAGTAGTTTAGATGGGGAAAGGATGAAAAAGATTGTGCGTACTTGATTCCTCTCTTTCAGAAATGAATTCACCACCAACAAATATTTGTAAATACTCATCAATATGTGGGATAGTATGCTGAAGATAAAATACCTATTGATGCTCTCTGTTTGTCTATAGTCGATTTGTACTATTTGTCTATAGTACAGACCAGAAGGCACCTACCCATGAAATAAATAATAATAACTGCCAGGCTCAGTGTCTCATGCCCATAATCCCAACACTTCAAGAGGTCGAGGTGAGAGGATCACCAAGACCAGCCTGGGCAATATAAAAAGATTCCATCTCTACAAAAAATATTTAAAAATTATCCAGGCATGGTGGCACTACTTGGGAGGTTGAGGCAGGAGAATCGCTTGAGACTGGGAGTTCAAGGTTACAGTGAGCTATGATTACACCACTGCACTCCAGCCTGGGTGACAAAGCAAGACTGCCATTCATTCATTCATAAATAAATACATATGTACACACAAAAAAAACAACTGATAGTGTAGGTCTAAATGACCATAGAGAGGCACAGATTCTTAGGGCCTCATAAGTTCTTTGGAAGAAACAGTTGGGAGCAAGAATAGGCAGGCAGGCTTGTATAAAGTTGATAAAGGCCATCAATGCCAGTGTAGGAGTCAGATGGGTGAAAAAGTGAAAAAAGGACATCCCAGGTAGGAGCATAAAGAATACAAAAGTGACCAGGCACCGTGGTGCGTGCCTGCAGTCCCAGCTACTCGGGAGGCTGAGGCTAGAGGATCGCTTGAGCCCAGGAGTTCTGGGCTGTAGTGAACTATGCCAATCAGGTGTCCACACTAAGTTCAGCATCAATATGGTGACCTCCCGGGAGCGGGGGACCACCAGGTTGCCTAAGGAGGGGCGAACCAGCCCAGGTCGGAAACGGAGCAGATCAAACTCCCGTGCTGATCAGTAGTGGGATTACACCTGTGAATAGCCACTGCACTCCATCCTGAGCAACATAGCAAGACCCTGTCTCTAAAAAAAAAAAAAGAATGTAAAAGTGGGCTGGATGCGGTCACTCATGCCTGTAATACCAGCACTTTGGGGACCAAGGCCGGTGGATCACCTGAGGTCAGGAGTTCGAGACCAGCCTGACCAACATGGAGAAACCCCATCTCTACTAAAAATACAGAATTAGCCAGGCGTGGTGGCACATGCCTGTAATCCCAGCTACTCGGGAGGCTGAGGCAGGAGAATCGCTTGAACCCAGGAGGCTGAGGCTGCAGTGAGCTGAGATCATGCCATTGCACTCCAGCCTGGGCAACAAGAGTGAAACTCCATCTCAAAAAAAAAGTGTTGGGAAAAGATGATAGTTATGAGATATTTGCGAAGACATCAACACAGTACCACAAACAAAGCCCTGAATTAGAAAAAATATATAGAATTAAAGTATTTTTTTAAAAGACTGAATTGTATATGCAAGGATTACAGCATTTATCAACAAAATTACTAAATATAGACAATTCATTTAAATTATATCAATAATATAGTATTCATATGTATCATCTGGAAAGATAGGGACACAGGCTCTGCATTTTGAAAATCTCCCTAGTTGGTTCTGGAACATGGGGCCTATATAGGCATGAAAATGGATTTCATCTACAGAGCCTTTCTTTACACTATGATTTTACCTATTTAGTTGTAATCTCTTGTCTTCCATTAAGTAACTGAAAGTCTGTAGCAGAAGTGAGGAAGTTTCCCTCTTTGTAACCTGAGCATTTTGTGGAGGATGATGCATAGACTCTTAAGTCAGCTTGCCTGAGTTGGAATCCTGGCTCGATCCCTTACAAGCTGTGTAATCTCTTGGTTAAGTTACTTAACCTTTGCTGTTTCTCAGTTTTCTCCTAAGTAAAATAGAGGAATTGGTCATAATACCTATCTCATAGACTTCTCATGTAAGCATTGAATGAATTGATGCATATAAGGAACTTAGAAAATGCCTTTCCATAGTAAACACTCAACAAATGCTAGGTTTAATTATTTATTACAGCAAAATAAGGTTATTTCTGTCTTTGAACTGTATATAAAATAAACCGTGCAGTTTGGATTCAGCTGCATCTGCCTCATTTCATTGCTATATAGTGTTTATAGTACTATATTCTATAAAATGGGTGTGACCCATTTTATAGAATACTATAAACACTATATAGCAATGAAATGTATCTATTCTACTATTGATGGACATTGGGTTGTTGACAGTTTGTCACTTATTGTGAACAATGCTGCTATGAACATTCAGGTTCACATATCCTGGTCCACATAAGCACATTTCTTTGAAGAGACTGTTTTCCCAGTATCCTTCTTCATCATTAGTCAAGCTTCTTTATATGTATGGATCTGTTTCTAGGCTCTCTGTTATGTTCTACTGTGCTGTTCGTCTGTCCTAGTATAAATATCATACAGTCTTAATTACTGAGCTTTATAGGTCACTCCATACATGGTAGCTGTAGACATGGGGGGCTAAATTTTGAAATCAAGTACAGCAAAAACTCTAGGAGGTTTTAT
Organism: Cheracebus regulus; assembly: GCA_963574635.1. Taxonomy (NCBI): domain Eukaryota; kingdom Metazoa; phylum Chordata; class Mammalia; order Primates; family Pitheciidae; genus Cheracebus; species Cheracebus regulus. The sequence continues at coordinate 35,810 of CAUYQU010031193.1, read as the reverse complement.
TCTTCCAGAGTATCTAGAGTCTTCTTGGACTTCTGCAATTCCGTATACATTTTAGATTCTGCTTTAGAGTGTCCACAAAACCTGCTGGGATTTTCGTTCAAATTCTGTTGAATATGTGCTTCAACTTGGAAGAGATCGGCTGTTTACAATACTGAGTCTTTTTGTCAGTGAACAGGATAATTTCCTCTCCATTTATTTCATTTATTTAATTTTTCTTAAAAAATATTATACTTCTCTCCACAGAGGTCCTATATACCTTTCTTTTAGTTTATTTCTACATTCTTAAAGAAACACTTTTAAAATTTCATATAACTTACAATGATTTTGCAAAACTCTAATTAGTTCTAATTTTAACTTAGGTTATTTTGAATATTCTATATATACCATCTGTAATTAAGGACTGTTTCTTCCTTTTCTATTCTTAAATGTTTTATTTCTTTATCTTGCCTTACTGCCCTGGCTAGGATCTCCAGAATAATGCTGAGTTTAAGTTGTTAGAGTGGACTTTCTTGGCTTGTTCCTGATCTAAGAGTTTTTTAAGTTTTTAATCACAAGTACATAGTTTTAAGTGTTTTGACATTTATTGACATGATCACATAATTTTTCATCTTTAATCTATCAATGTATACAATTACATTAATTCCAAATGTTAAAAGTTTTGCATTCCTCTGGTAAACCCAATTTGGACTTAGTGTAATTCTTATATATTGCTCAGTTTGGGTTGTTAAACTTTTGTTTAGGTTACTTTCATCTATGTTCTTTAGTGAGGTTGTCTTTTAATTATCTTATACTGTCCATAGTGGGTTTTAGTATATAGATTAAGCTGTCTTCATAAAGTGAGTTGGAAACTATTCCTGCTTTTTATTCATTTTATTTCTCCTTAGAATGTTCAATAGAACTTGTCAGAAATGGCATCTAGGCCTAGAGTTTTCTGTCTCAGAAGACTTTAAATTACTCATTCAATTCCTTCAATTAGTAAAGGATTGTTCAGGTTTTCTAATTCTTTTTGTTAATTTTGGTGAGTTTTATTTTTCTGAGAATTTGTCGGTTTCATATACATTTTTAAATTTGTGACATAAAGTTTCAATATCTTTTATTTCTGCAGCATATAAAATGATATCTCCTTCATGCTTAATATTGGGTGCTATATGTGTCTTTTCTTTTCTTTTCGTGATCAGTCTTGCCAGAGATTCATCATTTCAAAGGGAACAACTTTTAACTTTGTTAATTCCTTTAATATGTTTGTTTTCCATTTCATTAATTTCTGCTTCTATTTATTTCATCTAATTTGTTTGAATTTAATTTGATGACCTTTATGTAACTTATACAGGTAGATGTTTAGTTCTTTTCTTTTCTTTTCTTTTCTTTTCTTTTCTTTTCTTTTCTTTTCTTTTCTTTTCAGAGATGGGGTTTCTCCATGTTGGTTAGGCTGGTCTCGAACTGCTGACCTCAGGTGATCTGCCCACCTCAGCCTCCCAAAGTGCTGGGATAACAGGCGTGAGCTACTGTGCCTGGCCTGATGTTTAGTTCTTAAATGTTTAGCCTTTCTCTTTTTGAGACAGGGTCTGACTATGTTGTCCAGGCTGGAGTGTAGTGGTGCAATCATGGCTTACTGCAGCCTTGACCTCCCAGGCTCAAGCCTCCTTAGTAGATGAAACTATAGGCACCACCATGCTCGGCTAATTTCTTTAATTACTATTATTTGAAGAGACTGGGCGGGGGTCTCACTATGTTGCCCAGGCTGGTCTCAAACTCCTGGGCTCAAGTGGTCCTCCCGCCTCAGCCTCCCAGAGTGCTGGGATTACAGGCGTGAGGCACTGCACTTGGCCAGCCTTTCTTTTCTAATATGTACATTTACAGCAGTAAACTTCCCTCTCAGTAGTGCTTTACCTACATTTTACAAGTTTTGATGTGTTTACTGTTATAATTATTCAGTTTAAAATATTTTCTAATGATTTATTCTGAGATCTATGTAATAAAAGTATGTTGTCCTGTTTCCAAACGTTAGGAATTTTCTAGATTTATTTATTTTGTTTAAGCAGCCAACCAATATTTTATTTAAACCCGTGAAATGCTATGCAACTGCTTTTTTAAAAAAAAATTTTTTAAAATTGCTATGCCATCTTTTCTTTTTAAAATTTATTTACTTTTTTAGAGATGAGGTCTTGCTTCGTAGCCCAGGCTGGAGTGCAGTGATGCAGTGATAGCTCACTGCAGCCTCAAACTCCTGGATTCAATCAATTCTCCCACTTCTGCCTCTGGAGTATCTGGGACTACAGGCATATGCTACCATGCCTAGCTAATTTTTTTAATTTTTAGTAGAGAAGGAGTCTCACTGTGTTGCCCAGGCTGGTCTCAAACTCCTGGCCTCAAGTGATCCTCTCACCTCAGCCTCCCAAAGTGCTGGCATTATAGGCATGAGCCACTTCAGCTGGCCTTTATTAATCATTTCAAAGAATCTGTTTGTTGCTTTGCTTTTTTTCTATTTTGTTTTTTTACTTCATTAATTTCTGCTTATTATTTCCTTCTGCCTTCATTGGGTTTAATTTGCTGTTTTTTTAAACATATGATAAGATGTCACAGACTTACTTTTCACATTTTCTAATATTTTAAGTCAGTATTCACAATATTCCTGTTAACTTTCTAATTAAAGTTTTAAAACCTACAAGTTTATGGATACAAACTACTTTGTAACTACTGTTTCATCTGCATTCTGCTTTTTCTTTTAACAGAACTGATTTCCTGTGACAAAAGTATAGTACCTGTTCATTTTTTAAACAGTAAAAGTAAAAAGAAGAAAACAAAAAATACACTTTGACCCAGTCTTTAACACCTTATTTTAATACCAAAGCCTTCACACTGTATCTACTTATACATACATATGAATGTGTATGTTTGTACATGTTAATGTATCATGAACACTTATGTCAATAAATGTATGTCTATAACATCATTTTAATAACAATATAATATTCTACTATAGAGTTACCACAATTTATGTAACCATTCTTCTATTGTTGGGCATTTAGGTTGTTTCTAATTTCTCCCTATTATAAATAGCTGTGATAAACCCTTGACCAGTATTTCTAATTATTTCTTCTGGAAGGAAATAATTGAGTCAAAGGACATGTACATGTTTAAGGTTTTTGTCATGCATTATAAAATTGCCCGTCAGAAAGTTGTATTGATGTATTTTTCTATCAACCGTGGATTACCTAATTTAAGCAAGATTTCTCCAATGCCAAGTTGTGTATGTAACATGGATCACCAGCTTCTCAAACTCTAAGATTGGACCTATGCCCTTCCTCCTTTCAGCCATTTTTCTATGTTTCTGGGTCTATTAATGGCAAAACATTTAGAGAGTAAACATTTAGAAACCCTGATCTTGAAATGTAACGCACCGATCCTGTACAAGTTTCCATAGTACTCTTTCCATTATCGTTGTTAAAAATATGTTCTGCTGGACGTGGTGGCTCATGCTTGTAATCCCAGGCCTTTGGGAGGCCGAGGCAGAGGGGATTACTTGAGGTCAGGAATTCTAGACCAGCCTGGCCAACATGGTGAAACCCTATCTCTACTAAAAATACAAAAATTAGCTGGACGTGAGGTGCGCACCTGTAATCTCAGCTACTCAGAAGGCTGAGGCATGAGAATCACTTGTCCCTGGGAGGCGGACACTGCAGTGAGCCGAGATCATGCCACTGCATTCCAGCCTAGGCAACAGAGCAAAGACTCTGTCTCCAAAAATAAAGTTCTAATTTTCATTATTATGATTTATCATTTGATTAATTGGTTATTTAGCATGATTTCTCAATTTCTCAAGCATTTAGGGTTTTCTAGTTATTTTGTTAATTTACTAACATAACTACTTTGTGGTTAGGAAACACACTCTGAGTGCTTGTTTCTTGCTGAAGTTTTTAGGCTGAGCTTTTAGCTCCATGGTAAGCATTGAGGTTATTTTTTATTTTTAACTTTTTTTGGTGGGAGAGGATGGTGTCTTGCTCTGTCGCCCAGGCTGGAGTGCACTGACACAGTCATGGATCACTGCAACTTCAATCTCCTGGGCTCAAGCTATCTTCCCACCTCAACCTCTCCAGTAGCTGGGACCACAGGTGTGCACCACCACACCCAGCTAATGTTTTTTTTTTTATTTTTTGTAGAGACGGTTTCTCACTCTTTTGCCCAGGCTGGTCTTGAACTCTTGTGCTCAAACAATCTGCCTGCCTCAGACTCCCAAAGTGCTGGGATTACAGGCCTGAGCCACCACTGTGCCCAGCCAGCATTGAGGTTTTTCTGTGCTACCAACATGACATACCAGAATATATTCTGTACCCCAGTTTTCATATTGCAGCTCTATGGTCCCAGCCGGGAGCAAAGGGTGTTTCCCCAGATCCTTAACTTCTTAGATCATCCTGGTGCAAAAGCAGCTGAACCCTGTCATTCTCCATCTGACTGCCCCACCCCCTCCTACCTTTCCAGAGTTCCTAAAAGTGCCCCTCCTTTCCAAAACTCACATTCTTCCCCTAGGGTAGAAGCAGCTCTTGTTCACCTCTTTGAGCTGTAATCCTTTCTCTGTTCTCAGGACTAGTTTTTCACTCACTATACTGTTAATTCTTAGAAGCTTTAACAAAAACTTTTTGTTTGACTGGGAACAGTGGCTCATACCTGTAATCTCAGCACTTTGAGATGAGAGACCCAAGCAAGAGGATCATTTGAGCCCAGGAATTCCAGCCCAGCCTGGGCAACATAGCCAGATCCTGTCCCTGCAAAAATTAAAAATTAAAAAATTAAATGAGTGTGGTGGTACATGCCTGTAGTCCCAGCTACTTCAGAGGCTGAGGTGGGAGGATTACCTAAGCCTAGGTGTTCCAGGCTGCAGTGAGCCATGATTGTGCCCCTGCACTCCAGCTCTAGGCGACAAAGCAAGACCCTATATCCATTAAAAAAATAAATAAATTTTTAAATTTTGTACAGTTTTTATAGTTGTTATTTTGTCATCCTCAGAAAAAAATGCTGGTTGGAGAAATCCAAATTTGGTCTGTACTTTACAACAGTGTTCTTCAAGGATATTTGCAGATAAGGGCCAATCTGTCACCAGTCTGCCGTGAGATACGTACAGAAATTGAAAGTAAACATTTAGAAACTGTTACAGCAATTTGACATTGCTGTGAAATCATAGCACATGATTTTGTGCCTTCTTCTCCAGATAATCCTGATGCCAAAGCAGCATATTTTGGAGTGGCATATTCTGATCTTCTTCAATGTGCAGCCAGTAATACCTTGTGCCTCTAGAACTATGATTTGTTTTGTTTGATGAGTTTGGTTTTGGATAATTTCTTAATTATATAAATAATGCATGTTATAAATTTTAAAAATTCAGATGGATGAAAAGGAAAGACAGCTAAGCTCATTCATAATCCCACTACTTTTCACAATTCAGACTAAATTGCCCTTAATTTCTCTCTGCATACAGTATAGAAGTCCACCTCCCCCATACTCTTCTGTAGAAGGGTTTCTTCTCCCTCTCCTTTCATTCGTCCAGGACATGAGTGGAGTATATAGCACAGTCCAGAGTGGAGCCAACTAGGAAAATTCAGAATGTGTTCTTTGAGGGTTCTTGACAGCCCCAGAATCACCCCAAGATGGGAAGCAAAGAGAAAAGCAATAAAAGATGCCTTTTCAGTTTGTAGAATCATTGTATTATCAAATAAAGTTTATCAAAATATTGAGTCATCAATTTTGTTCAGAACATTCAAGGTTAGGATATCAGGATGGTATGTATTATGAATATGTATATTTTAAATTTCTTTGAATAAAATTTGCATAAATAACAATGTTTTTAGTTTTTATTTCTGTATCATGAAATTTAAAATTAGTAGATTGCTTCTTTTACTTTAATATTAATTAATATTATAAATAATCAAATAGCTTTAATAATAGAAAAATATTTTCACAGTGATGCCTTTCTTTCAGAGTAACCCTTCAAAGAATGTGCTAAGTTGCACACGTGATTTTGTTTGCTATCCCTGGTTATAAGGCATTGAATTTAAAAACTTATAATGGCTGAAAGATCCCATTTATAATAACAAAAATATAAAATGTGTAGGGAAAAAACTAATAATATTTTAAACCAATATAAAGAAAATCATAAAACTATAACTTAGACATGTGAAAGGAAGTGGAGAGACATATCATGTTCATGGATGATAATATTAGAAAAAGTTAATTTCTGGAAGTTAATGTATGAATTTACCATCTGAATCAAAATTTTTTATAGTTTGACAAGACGATTTTAAAGGTCAACTGGGAAGAAAAAAAAAAATCATAAGAAAATGCTGGTGAAGGCCAGTTGCGGTGGCTCGTGCCTATAATCCCAGCACTTTGGGAGGCCAAGGCAGGCCAATCACTTGAGGTCAGGAGTTTGAGACCAGCCTGGCAAACATGGTGAAACTCCGTCTCTACTAAAAAAATACAAAAATTAGCTGGGCATGGTGGCAGATGCCTGTAGTCCCAGCTACTTGGGAGGCTGAGGCAGGAGAATCACTTGAACCTGGAAAGCAGAGGTTACAGTGAGCCGAGATGGCACCACTCTACTCCAGCCTGGGTGATAGAGCAAGACTCTGTCTCAAAAAAAAAAAAGTGTTGGTGAAGAATGATGAGATTTATTTTGCCAAATATTAAAATCTGCTACTATAGTATTTTATTTTGTCCATCCATGTTTTTGTTTTTGTTTTGAGACAGAGTCTCACTCTGTCGGCTGGAGTGCAGTGGTGTAATCTTGGCTCACTGCAACTTCTGCCTCCCGGGTTCAAGTGATTCTCCTGCCTCAGCCTCCCGAGTAGCTGGGACTCCAGGCGCAGGCCACTAGGCCTGCCTAATTTTTTTGTTGTTGGATTTTTTTAGTAGAGACAGGGTTTCACCATGTTGGCCAGGCTGGTCTCGAACTCCAGGCCTCCAGCTGTCCACCCACCTCGGCCTCCCAAAGTGCTGAGATTACAGGTATGAGCCATGGCATCCGGGCGTACAGTATTTTAAATGGTATGGAACTTGATGCAAGAATAGGTACGTAAGTGGAAGAAAGTGGAAACCTAAAAATATCCCCATATGTGTATGCACATGTGTAGAGATTGTCATTTCAAATACTAGTATTTCAGATATGACCATACAAAATGGATTGATCCATGCTGATAATTATAGCACAGGGCAGTATATAACTTCCAGACATTTCTCACTGACTGATTCCCTCCTTAGGCTTTATACCTCTCATCACTTTGCTGCCTCCTCCCCAGGCCCTGTCTTTTCCTTCATCCATTCTAGGTCCCTCCAGAAAGTCCTCTAGCTCTCAGAACATCTCCCACATTCTTTTTGGAAACACCAGAGTCCACTGAGGCATTTTATTTTTAAGTATGTATTACATCCCTAGGAAAAGAATTCCAGGATTTTCCTTCCTGTGTGTTTTCATCTTGCTTCTTCATGGTCTATGATGCCAGCTGAGGTCATTAGTACAGTGAATCCAAACTGGTAGGATGGGAACAGATAATTCTGCCATTTTTCTAGATCTTTGGATTGCACATCAAATCTGGAACTGATCACTCCACACTTGCTTAACCTGCCTGAGGTTCACAACAGTTTTCCCAACTTTTGATCATCAGTGATTTCAAATTCACCAATGTAACCATGCTTTATCATCACAGTTAGAAACTGGACAGTGACTTTGGAGCACAACCTAGTAAGAACCCGGTGTTTGACTCCTTTTGGCATTGTTAATGCTCTGGAGTCATCAGCCAGGACATTCATGCACACCATTATGGCAGCATGGAGAGATGGCAGAAAGAGCCTAAATTCTTATTGCTTCATTATGCAATCAGTTTAGCTCTCTCCTTTTCCTAACCCCTCTCTCATCTAAATTGAATAGCGCTTACACTCATATATCACAATTACAAAGGAAAACATCTAAGCAAAACTAATTCCTTCAATATGAGATGTTTTTTAGTCCTTATAGATCAACTAACCAGCTTAAAAAGTACAGCCAGTTTTAAAAATAGCATTTCTTTTCTCCCCACAGTAAAAAGAAATGAAAAATATTCATTCTCTCTAGTAATCAAGGAAATGCAAATTAAAGCAATCATGAATGACTTTTTTCCTCTTATCTAATTGCCAAAGATGAAAAAAAATAATCATTATCATAGTGGAGCAAGGGACACATTCACACTTGGTAGTGGGAGTATAAATTGTTAAACTGTTTCTGGTATTGTGTGTTTATCAAAAGTGTTATTGTATATACCCCTTGTCCTAGCAACTCAGCTTGTAAGAATTTTACCATACAGGTGATCAGAGTTGTTCACCAAGATGTGTAATCACGTTCCTCCAAGCTTTACTTCTGATGGTGGAAAATCAGTGCTGCCATACTAGGGAGTAGACGAGGCCATTATAGTAATGTTTATAGTAGAGTAGGCCACTATAAACATTATTTTGGAGAAGAATCCTATTTGACATTGGAAAATGTTCCTTAGGTGTGAAGAAACTTGGTAAAGTTTTTAGAGCCTGTATAAATATGAAAATATTTTCATTCATTTATATAAAACCACACTAAGATCCAAATAATAGAATCAACTGTTCATTAAGTATCTACAGTGTGCTCAGTCTTCTGTTGGGTATTGGGTAAGGGTATGTTGAAAGTATAAATATATTTATTCTTGTTCTTTAGGACTTTACACTATCATGGAACTGTTGCAGGGCTTAAAGATGTACATTTGTTCCTTGCACACCCAGTAGGTACAGCTGTAATCAATGGGAAGAGCACAGGACATAGCTAGACAGGGATTTGGATCCTGTCCCTATCACATACTTGTCCACTTGCTTAGACAAATTATTTGAAAATGATGGTGACCTCATGGGGTGGTTTTAAGTACGAAGGGAGGCATAGCAAGGACTGCTTCCCATGATGCCTTATGAGTAGGAAGAATGTTAGTTCGTTTACTTTCCCTTCCAGAAGTTTCTATTTCCTCAGTATAATACCTGCAGTAGGTATATTGAAAACTGAGCTAATGAATGAATGAATGAAAAACTGGATTTGAAAATATGTTATAAGCCTTAAAGCATTATGAAAATGTTAGCTATTAATATCTGAATAGTTTCATTAATATGTATAATCTGGCAAAATTCATGTATACATATACAGGTATATGCAGTGGGGAGGGGGAGGTGTTTGTATGTAAGTGCTAAATGTTATGGACTGTATAGGGTTGTTATGGAATTAAAAGCAAAGGAAGGCATTAATATGGCTGTTAATCATTGAGGGGGCTTCCAGGGAAGGTAGGATTGGAATGAAACCTTGAATTAAGGTGGGTTTTGAAAATGAAAAGCAATATATACAAAAGTAAAAAAGAAAACGGTATACTCAGGGAGTGATATTAAGACCATTCTGCCTAGAGAGGAAGATTTTCTTGAAACATCAGTGGACAGGATAGGTAGAAGAGACAAGATGTGACCAAGACAACAAGAGGCCTTACTTATCTGGTGAGAAATAGAAAACCACTGTAAGTTCTATGAAAATATCATGACACTGTGTTACCGACACATCTACGTGTTACAATGTTTGTAGCAATTAACTTTGGGAATGGAAGTGTAAACAAAAATAGTTTCTTCCTTCCACAGTATACAGCCTGAATTTTCCATTTAGTGGTAATAACAACAGCAAGATTTTTTTAAATCCTTGTATTCTACATGACTGAATATCTTTGGAATTTGACTTAAAAATATGCCCACAACCCTAGCATTGCTGTTTTCTGATGCTTTTTTTATGAAAACCTAAAGAAAATTTATAGTCAATTTTATATACTCCTGTTATTTGATATTACTATTAGCCTGCTCTTCCTGTTTCTTTCCCTGCAGATTTTCAATGTTAAGATGACTATCATGCCCTTCATAATTTATGTCTATATTTCATTGAAAGAAAGAAGATTTAACATAATCCTTAGCAGTAAATCAACTAATAACTTAATTACAATGTATTTACTTTCAGTGTTGTCTTCCTGGAATTTTCTCTTTTCTTATGTTCTTTTTTATATTTCTCTACAGTATGGATGGAGCAGATCTGTGTTTTGAAATCGTAAAGCGAGCTGATGCTGGTTTTGTGTACAGTGAAGCTGTAGCCAGGTATGTAGTGTATATCCAATCCTGAGAGGTCAAGGTGAAAGTAAAAAAAGAAAATGACAAAGACGTCACATGATAAACTGATGAAGAGCATGCTGCTGCTGTTTTCTACAGGAAACATCTCTGTTTTAGTATGTGTTAGTAGAACCGATAGTAACTGGAAATGCAAAATACTGAACAATGAGTTTTCCATTAACATGGGTTTTTAACATGGGTTTACATTTTCAGTACTGCTATCTTTCCCATTTCTGATGATTTTTGTACAAGAAGGGGGGATCTGATAGCTCAGGAACCATGTAGAATTCTACTTGGGTTTTTTTTTATTTTTGTTTTTGCAAATCTGCCTCAGTTTTTCATTTTGCCTTTTAGTGATATCAAATTATGTCACAGTTAATCTAAGGAAAAGTACAGAACAGTAAAAGGAAGAGAAATAAGAGCACCATTTTAAAGAATATATTTGCTTCAGGCCAGTGTGAGACCTACCAATCAAATGGCAGCTGTTGTTCTAAGTGGAGAAGTTGCTGTAAAGACCTAATGACTCAAAATCAGTAAATATGAAAAATCACAGGAGCCATGCATGTGCTGGGCCACTTGCTTATAAATTTAGAGCAACACAGCTTCTGTTTGGGTTATATTCAATCATATCATAATTACTCATTCCTGTGGGTTGCCTTTTAAATACATGGAATACAGCATCCCTCCTCAGTCACCAGCCATAATATGTTGAAGGGTTTAAACCCGTAAACATATTAGGATTTTTTTTTTTTTTTTTTTGAGACAGAGTCTCACTCTGTTGCCCAGGCTGGAGTGCAGTGGCCTGATCTTGGCTCACTGCAACCTCCACCTCCTGGGTTCAAATGATTCTCCTGCTTTAGCCTCTCAACTGGGATTGCAGGCATGCACCACCACACCCAGCTAATTTTTGTATTTCTTTTAATAGAGACAGGGTTTCACCATGTTGGCCAGCTGGTGTCGAACTCCTGACCTCAAGTGATCTGCCTGCCTAACCTCACAAAGTGCTCGCATTACAGGCATGAGCCACCGTTCCTATCCTAGCATTTATGAAAACTTTCTGTCATTTGAAAAACAATTAAATTGTTTACTCCCTCTTATAATTTCTTTTGTAATTATGGCATCTTAGACAGACATAGCTGGAAACGCCTTGGAGACCACCTTAATAGAGCTTTGAGCTTAGCATGACTTGAATGTCTTCAAATTCATTGTTCTGACTCCTCTTGGCTGAAGAGCAAGGGACCTAGTCTCAGGGATGGAGCAACCATGGCTATAGCACTAAGTAAAGAATATGCTCAATGTGTGGTCGCTGTTTTTTTTGTACTGCTGGGGCTAGGATGAAGAAGCAAATGAAAGTTTATGTGTGTTCTTTAAGCTCCTGATCTATACATGGTAGAATTGAGACTAAATATCCTCTTTTCTTTTGTGCCATGTTCTCTAAAGCACATTCTAGGGTGTTTTTTTTAATCCCATCTTCTATTGTTTTGAGTTTTTATTACAGTTTTACATTTTTATTCTTCCTTGTCCTTCATAATTTTAAAGCATTCTTTTATACCAAAAATAGTCAATGCTAGTGAGAGTCAGTGGAAGAAGAAGATTTTTTCTTTTCTCAAGCACAGTAACACTGGAATACATGGTAGGTATGCTAACAGGGTTGATGTGAAACCAGTACCACTTTTACTCTGGTCCCCAGTCATCTTCATTGCTTTTTCTTAACTTCAAGCCTATCTTTGCCACTGGGCTACATGTCAGGATAGGCAGGATGGTAGTGTGAAGAGATGATGTCATACAGTGAAATGACTTGTGGTCTCTCCTAATCTTGAGATTTATAGAAAAGATGTTTGTACACATCAAAATGAAAGCCTATTGATTTTTAAATTCACCTATATAAGCTGTTAAAATGGTGAAAGGAACTTTCCAGAGTAGGCCAGAGAAGAGGCGCACCAGTAGGTGACATTGCAAAGAGAGAGGTTTGGAGATAATTTATTAAGGACTTTTCACCTGAACAGTAAAAAAAAGTAGGAGGGGACTCAAAAGGTATTATTATGTGTGTTTCCTATTGCAAAGGATCAATGACCATGTAACAGGGGTATGTAGATTCTTCCATTGGTTTAGTGTTTGACCAGATGACTTCTAATCTTTCTTCATCCTCTCTGATTCTGAAATTTATTATAAGGAAATTCAACTTGTATCAGTATTCTAGTGAGACCAGCTGCGAGAAGACTCAGAGACACCAATTAATCAGATTGATAATGTTGTTTTTCTCCAACTGGCTGAGCTTCAAGAGGAGCAGCAAAGCATGGCATAAAATAAAACTGTGTTCAGTCCTTAGTGCAACACAATTAGTGATTACCTCCATGCTTTCAGGGTTGATGAGTTGTGGAGTGAGCTAACATACAAGATCAGATTATCAAATCAAACTCTCAGAGAGCTACTTAACTAGTACCAAGCTTTACTAAATAATGTCAAGGATACAGGCAATCAAAAGGCTCAAGTGAAGCAGAGAAAAAGCAAGGGCAGCTCCCCATGTCACTTCTTACTGCCTCAGAAATGCACCTCTGGCCCAGAATAGATGAGGTTTACACATGAGGTTTGTGGGATTCCACACACAGAGGGGAGCATAGCAGATATCTTCATTTTGTACCCCAAAGATTAGGGTAGCTCCATGACATTCTCCAGGAAGCCATCTGTGCCTCAAAGATCCCAGGTTCTACTTAACCATAGGTAATCCTTAGCCAGAGATACCGTGTTAAGGGCATTTCAGAAATAAGGTCTCTTCTGCCTAGCAAATAGCATTAGGCTTTTCACCTGCATTGACAAGGAAAGCAGACTGAATCATCTCTCTTCTGCCACACCCTACCCTTGAAATGCCTCCTTCCAAAGAAAGTAAACGCGTTGCTTGACAGCTCTTTCCTTCCCTGGAGCTATCATCTTCCTGATCCTTAGCAAAGATAAATATATTGCTGAGTTCCTCTGAAAGCACAGGTTCATATGATGCTTCATGAAGTGAAGCTAGTGAGTTATCTCAATTGATTGTTCACAGTCAGTTACAGATCGAACTCCTTGCTCTACTCTTTCCCCCCTTCTCACTACTGCACTTGACTAGTCTTAAAAAAAGAAAAAAAAGAAAAAGTTTAATCAGCAACTCTCTAGGACATGTGGGCAGATTTTAGTTCTTGTTTTATTCTGCTTGCATACTTTGACATGCATTGCCTCCCAGGATCATGACTGGGAGGGTGGAGAAAGATAGTTCATGTCTGTTATAACTTGGAGAGCAAAACAGTTCAGTCTCCACACACACCCCAAAGATTCTGCTGTGTACATACATTTGGGTCAAATAATTGAGTGTTCTCATATGCAAATGAAAAAAATCCTCATTCACTGAGTTGTGTTTTGTGTGATGAGATTTTGAAATGGAAATTTTCTTTAGCTTAAAGATAATTTAGGTGGCTGTCTCAGTGCTTTGTATCCAAAATAGTTCATTCTGTAGGTACAAGCCATGTCTACTTTAACTAATTTAAATTTACCCATTATTTTCATGTTGACATCTAGATGGACAAATAAGCTTTTCCTAAATCTTTGAACTTAACAATAATAATATTGTAATAATAATGAATTAACCTTTGTAGCATGGTTTAGAGTGTACAAAGCACTTTGACAGGTGTAGTCTCTTAGCCATTTAAAGGGGTTACAGATCTCCAAAACCTGATTTGAACCAGTAATGACCCACAACACCAAGTTAACAACCCCTCATTTAAACAAAACTGCCGGGTGCAGTGGCTCACACCTGTAATCCCAGCACTTTGGGAGGCGGAGGCAGGCGGATCACTAGGTCAGGAGTTCAAGACCAGCCTGACCAACATGGTGAAACCCCGTCTCTACTAAAAATACAAAAATTAGCCAGGCATGGTGGTACCCGCCTATAATCCCAGCTACTCAGGAGACTGAGGCAATAGAATCACTTGAACTCAGGAGGCGGAGATTACAGTGAGCAGAGATCATGCCATTGAACTCCAGCCTGGGTGACAGAGTGAGATTCCATCTCAAAATAAATAAATAAACGAACAAACAAAACTTATGGCTGGGCACGGTGGCTCATGCCTGTAATCCCAACACTTTGGGAGGCTGAGGCGGCCGGATCACTTGAAGGTCAGGAGTTCAAGACCAGCCTGGCCCACATGGTGAAACCCTGTCTCTACTAAAAATACAAAAACTAGCTGGGCGTGGTGGCTCATGCCTATAATCCCAGCTAGTTGGGAGGCTGAAACAGGAGAATCACTTGAACCCAAGAGGCAGAGGTCACAGTGAGCCAAGATTACACCACTGCACTCCAGCCTGGGGGACAAGAGTGAAACTCCGTCTCAAAAAATAAAAAATAAACAAAACTTAATTACAGGCTGCAATGGCCCAAGCAAAGAGTATAGTTGCAACCCCTTATATTTGCATTTGCAAAGTAAGAGAAATTAAACATCAGAACTAATGATTACATGAGGCTAGCTCTCTGGCTTAAAGCCCAGTTGTAAGGAGCCTGTGATTAGTACAGAACAAGGCTTGGGTTTGTTTTTGGTTTTGGTTTTGGTTTCCTCCTACCTGTCATTTTTAAAATGGAACCCTTCCAGTCAGTTGTAGTATGTGAAATAATGCATATGCTAACTAGAGCAATATTCCTGTGAGCTTGATTAGATGGTATCATGCCAAAGAGGGAACTTGATGGAAATGTCTTTTAATTGTAAAGCCAGAATAGGGAACTTTTTTTTTGTCCTGAGTCATATGCACATGTTCAAGATCACTTGTATCAGAAATATAAGATCTGGAAACAAAACAAAATTCTATAAATATTATACAATGAATAATGTTAAGTCTGTTGCATTTCTGTCATGCTGGTTGGGAAGGAAGGGGAAAATGAGAAAAGAAGGGGGATAATAGGAAGAAAGGAGAAAGACAAATATGGAAGGAATAAAATACGGAAATGAAACATACTCAGAGAAAGAGAAACGGCGATTATAGAACTTCAGAAACAGAAGGAGGTTCTAAAGTCTTACTGAATCAACTACTCTTGTCACATGTAGTTGCTAGTTGACCCTATTACCATTTTTTAATGCCTGTTCATTCTTTAAAATGCTGATTTCTTCTTTGTTCTTCACCTGTGCTCCCTGAGGGAGCCTCAGCTGGCCAAGTAAGTAGTCAGGCTTCTTAGGACATGGGCCTAGAACTAACCCCACTTTGTTGAAGGGAGCCCCACCTAAAACTTGATTATGTTACAAAAAGAAATTGTCCGATAAAAGAAGTTCTTCCCTCTTTTGTCCTCAGAGCTAAATGGAAGTAAGATAGAGAGCATCTTATTATTTGCTGGCAGATCAAAGGCTACCACTGCTTGAGTCTGAATCCTTGGGGCAGCACTGAGCAATTTCCTTAACAGCAGTCCAGTTTAACTAAGCAGAATTACCTGAGGATTGAGGAAAAAATTGTCATGTTTTAAGCTTGAATATTTAGTTTGCAAAGCAATTTCACTTATAAATTGTGTGTAATTCTTTTGACTTAGATAGCTTAGAAAATATAGAGCATACTATTTCTTCATGAAGCACATAAACTTTTCAGTCTGCCAACATTTTCATTATGAAGCCTCACTTTATACCAATCTTGTCTGCTCAAATGAAAAGTGTCCATGGACAGCTGAGAGTGGTAGTTATAAACTGGGAGCACTGTATATTAAGTTTTAAAATAAAAATCGTTTACAGTTTTTAGATTTCTTTTGTTTTTTACAGCCATTACATGAGACAGATACTGGAAGCTCTACGCTACTGTCATGACAATAACATAATTCACAGGGATGTGAAGGTAAGTCATTTTTTATCACTAACTTTAATGTTTGTGAAGGAAAACTGATATAACAATGATAATCAAGAACTCTTCTATTGTTATAAAGAACATCTCAATTTTACTTATAAGTAAAAATGTATTTAATCGTTTTGTATTTGGGAAATCACTGTACTAATTCTTACTAGGAACACTATAATTTTAATTTATTTTTACTGAAGTGTTCATGCAATCTAAAATTGTATTATTTCTCTTTTGCCATCGTGTGTCTGAGAGAAATGAAAAATTCAATAAATAAGAAAAACCAAACAATATCTATACTGAGTTAATTGGGGGGAAAATTAGAATTTGGTTTAAATAGTAAAAGTTAATCATACACATATTTTCATAATATTGCAATGCAGAATAGTCAACATTGTATTTTTTGCAGATACTTTTTAAATATAGTATGAAATCATAATTATATACATAATATGATTTGTATGCTTGGAATACCCATATTATCATTATTCAGTCTTTCTGCCTATTTGATTCCATTATCGAGTTAATGAGGACTCTCAGTTCCTGGCTCTTTAACGGTATCAAGTCAAACGTAGAAGGAGGCAAGAAAGGAGGCCAGTGGGTCTTCCTCCTGATCCCTGGCTTCTCCCAAGGCCCAGAATCACTAGGGAACCCCTGAGGTCCCTTTGGCCCTGGGCTACACTTTTAAGCTCTGATATTTTGTCACTGGCCTTTCTCTAACCTCCAGCATGCACATAGTGTTCCTTCCCTCAAGATATATTATTAAAGGCCTGGCTTCTTCAATGTATTAAATATTTTAAATGGTTAAGAAAATTAAGTAGAGTTTAATTAAAGTTTCTATAATGTTTGGGAAATTGTCACAGAAATCCTTGTAGTTAAAAGCTGAGGGAAAGCATGAGCAATTCCAAAACCATCTAGTAGAATGTTTTAATACCAAATGAAAATCACCGGAGAATTGTACAAAATACACATTAGTGTAAATTCGTTGTAAAATATCTCACTCATCCTTTTCACGTATGTTAAGAAAATGATATTGTTATTATCAAAACTCAACACCGAGCATTTCAATGGGTTCCCCTTTATAAAAAAGTATTCTTCAGTTATCCAAAGAGAAATAAAAGTGTGGAACGGGAAACTCAACTATAGTAGCTTGCTGTGCAATTATTTTGCATTAATTAATGTAGGAAAGTTCATAGAGAGTAAAATATCTCTTTGTATATATTCTAAAATATATACAAGAAATAATGATAATTTAAAAACCTAAAATGTGTTTATGTAATAGCATTATGTTAAGAACTGTTTTGCACAAGAGGCAATTTTATTTTGAATGAATTTTCCACGAAAGATAATTATATCAACATTGTATAATAATGATTGACAACATACTCTACTGTAATACTTTTTTTTTTTGAGACAGAGTCTTGCTGTGTCACCCAGCCTGGAGTGCAATGGCGCAATCTCAGTTCAGTGCAACCTCCGCCTCCTGGGTTCAAGTGATTCTCCTGCCTCAGCCTCCAGAGTAGCTGGGATTACAGGCGTGCACCACCACAGCCGGCTAATTTTTGTATTTTTAGTATAAACAGGGTTTTGCCATGTTGGCCAGGCTAGTCTTGAACTCCTGACCTCAGGTGATCCGCCCACCTCAGCCTCCCAAAGTGCTGAGATTACAGGCATGAGCCACCACACCTGGCCTAATTCTTTCAGTAATACAATCAGCTTTTGATTTGCAATGGTATTTGATTAATGACAACCTAAAACTAAATAATATCCAAAAGTAGATAATTTTACCTCACCTTTTAATTTACCTTCTGATTTATTTATTTAACAAATATTTGAGTGCTTACTTTATACAGATTATGTGCTTGGAGCCCTAAAAGTATTATGGTCTCAGTAGGGAAATAAGGCTCGGTATCTCTTATCTACTGCAGCAGGTCAACACATGCCAAAACATAGTGACTTCAGTCAATAACTGCCATTTACTTGCTCACAATTCTGCAGTTTAGGCAGAGCTTGGTAAGGACTGCTCAATTCTGTTTCACAGGATGTTGGTGAGGTAGCATGGCTAGTTTCCACATAGGCTTCACTCACTTTTCTGGCATCTTAACTGAACTGACTAAAACACCTGGGAGCTGGCTGGGTGCTCTTTTTGGTCTCTCATTCAAAACTTTTCTCTCTCTCCACATGGCCCCATCTCCAGCAAGACAGTGTCTTAGGGCTCCAAAAGAGCAAATATGGAAGATGCTGGGCCTCCTGAAGCAAATTGACTCTGTGTCACATCTTATACAGTTCATTAGTTGAAACATACATCATGAAAAAGTCACAAGGCTAGTCTTAGTTCAAGGGAAGGAAACATAGATTCATATTTTGATTGGCAGAGTGCCAGATATATACAAGGATGGGAGAACTTTTTGGTGGCTACCTTTAGACAGACAGATAATTATTGTGCAAGGTAGAAGGTGATGAGTATCATTAAAAGGCAAGGTCAAAGAAATTTCCTGGGGGAGGTCACATTGGAGCTTTGTCTTGAATCATGCAGTAGTTATATGGAGACAAAAGACATTTCAGGCAGAAGGAACAGTTTGTGCAAAGGCCCAAAAGTAGTCTTACATTGGAGTATATTAGATTAGTTTATTATTTCTGAAGTACATGCTAAGTAATTTAGAGGAAGCACCTAGAAACATGCCAAGGATTGAAAAAGAAGTGATTCTCAAATTGCAGATTAGTAAGAAGAAACCACCCCAAAAAATACCATTGTTCAGTTGGGAGGCACACTCAACACAGAGCACACGTTAATGTTGATTTTCTTTTTCTCTTCTTCTTTTCGAGACAGGATCTCAATCTGTCGCCCAGGCTGGAGTGTAGTGGCACAATCTCAGCTCACTGCAAGCTTCACCTCCTGAGCTCAAGCAATTCTCCTGCCTCAGCCTCCAGAATTTCTGGGACTACAAGCATGTACCAACACACCCAGCTAAATTTTTTTTGTGCTTTTTTGTAGAGATGAGGTTTCACCCTATTGCCCAGGCTGGTCTCCAACTCCTGGGCTTAAGCATTCTTTCTGCCTTGGCCTCCCAAAGTGCTGGGATTATAGGCGTGAGCCACCATGCCCAGTGTTGATATTCTTTATATTTCAGAAGCTGAAATCTATACATTTTTACATGGATAAATAGAATACTCACATTTGGTTAATTGAGAATTTTTAATTTTGGTGTATTTTTCTTAAAACATTCATCCAAAAGATATTTACTGAGTGTCTACTGTGTGGCAGTCACTGTCCTAGGAACTGGAGCTACCTCAGTGAAAAAAAAAAAACAGAAATCACGGCCCTCATTGAGCTGACATTCTAGTTCAGGGAGACAATACTCAGTAAACAGAAATGAACTACGTAGTAGGCTAGAAGGTGAAAAGTATCACAGAAAAGAACTATACAGTGGTCAGAAGGTTAGGGAGTGTCCAGAGAAGGGCTTACTTTTGTAAACATGGTGGTCAAGCAGGCCACATTGAGATGATGATATCTGAGCAAGGACTTGGAAAAGAGGAAGTAGGTTAATCTGATAGCTGAGGGAAGAGCATTCTGGGTAAAAGGAACAGCCAGTGCAAAGACAGAAAGACAGGATCACAAGTAGCCTGCTTGAAAAAACAGCAAGGAGGCCAGTGTGGCTGAGGCAAAATGTGCAAAGGGGAGAGTAGAAAGGGGACAGGAGATGATCCTGCCTGGCTCAGGCCAGAGTAGTAGCGGTAGAGGTTGTAAAAAAAAAACAAAATAAAAAATTAGATTCCTGATATATTTTGAAGATTATGTCAATAGGATTTCCTAATGTAACTTTGGTAACCTAGGTAAAACTTAGTTTTTTTCAAGACCTTCTTATAGGGGTATTCCAACATAGTGATCATTGTTAAACCTTAAGAACAATAAACTAATAATGTAAATTTTCACTGGGTTTGATTTATTAGTATTTTTGCCAGTAAAGCAATCTATGAGCTTTTCTTTGTATTCGGATATATATTCTGTGACTTATCTGTATGTAGATTTGGTTTGTATGTAGATTTGTTTCTGCAGTTAAAGTTTTTGTCTAAATTTTCTTCCCTTATATTTAGTAAATAGAAGAACACTGCAATATTTTATTTCTCTAAGAAACATTTATTTAATCATCTGTTTCATCTAGTCAAGAATATTCTCAGGCCGGGCACAGTGGCTCACACCTGTAATCCCAGCACTTTGGGAGGCCGAGGTGGGCAGATCACAGGGTCAGGAGTTCGAGATCAGCCTGGCCAATATGGTGAAACCCCGTCTCTACTAAAAATACAAAAATTAGCTGGGCGTGGTGGCGTGCGCCTATGGTCCCAGCTACTCAGGAGGCTGAGGCAGAAGAATCGCTTGAACCCAGGAGGCAGAGGTTGCAGTGAGCCAAGATCACACCACTGAACTCCAGCCTGGGCAACAAAGTGAGACTTCGTCTCAAAAAAATAATAATATTCTCATTCTCTCTCTCTCTCTCTCTCTCTCTCTCTCTCTCTTTCTCTCCCTCTCTCTCTCTCTCTTCTTAGCATATGATCTAAAAGCATTACATTTCCCAAGGATCCTATTATTATATTTATTAATACTTTTTTCTTTACTTGGTAGACATTTCCTTTTGTAATTATTGTAACTGAGTCTTGAAAGGATTGCTTGGTTAGATTTGAGTATATGGTACCGTGTGACCTATTTTTGGGAACTGCTTGCTCTGAAGAAGCAGTTTCACATGAAATTGCATAAAAAGCAACCGTATAATCCTTTGAAATTTGAGGAATGTGTGAACATAGTACAGGGTCTTCCCCACAGCCACACTTAGTGACATTTCAGGCTATATTCTTTGCTGTGGGAGGCTGTCCTGGGAATTGTAGGATGCACCTAAGCATCCTTCACCCACTAGTTGCCAATAGCATCTCCCCCGAGTTGTGACAACCAAAAATGTCTCCAAACATTGCTAGATGTCCCCTGGGGCACAAAAATTGTCCCTGGTTAAGGCCCACTGTCATAATAGACTGTTACAATTCTCAAGATTTGACTCCCTGCAGGTATTAATTAAGGCATGCATACAAATTTCTATTTTTTTCTGTCATCTTCTTCCCTTTAATTCTTTTTCTTGTGAAAGAATGTGAAAACTTTCATTATGTTTCCAGTATTTTTTTTCTTCCTCTCACCCCTAAATTAAAAGTACTTTAGAAAGAAATAGCACAGTTATCAAGATAAATGCAACTCCTGGCTCCTTCTTTCATGGGCTCTACTAAGCACTGAGAGTTTATGGAATTTTCTCCTCTCTCCTAACTCCTGCAGGCAGCCTTACATCATGAAGGTGTGGGGAGACTCAGTTTTAGACCTTTCTGTCACTCTGACCTACTCATGTATAATATGAAGAACTGAAGTTGAAGTGAAACAGTTTCTCTGAGAATGCAAATTGCTATACACAATCACTTTCTATTCTGAACAGTTCCTGTGCCCAG
This sequence comes from Cheracebus regulus, assembly GCA_963574635.1. Classification (NCBI taxonomy): domain Eukaryota; kingdom Metazoa; phylum Chordata; class Mammalia; order Primates; family Pitheciidae; genus Cheracebus; species Cheracebus regulus. Next base: position 14,324 of record CAUYQU010031193.1, on the reverse strand, counting down.
AAGGTCTGGCTGCTGTTTTTAGTTCTCAGAACTATGCAAACCCCAATCACACAGACACTCAGCCAGAGGCCAAAGTGTTTCTGAGTGTGCTTCCTTTAAATGGTTTTCCTTGCTAGCCAGTGTGAACACGCCTGGCTGTTTTGTGGCTCCCTTCTGGTCTCAGTTCTCCTTTTACCTGTTTAGGGCCAGACTTTATGATAAATTTGTGTTCATCACAGAACACTAGTTGGCATGGCGTTATGGATTTCTTAAAGTATTCTGTAGACTCTTGTTCTCCGTTACTGATGTTTCTTTTAGATCTGCCACCACAACTTCCCAAAGTTTATCATGTTGTATAAAGAAATTTAAATTCTCATTAAAACAAAAATATATTTATTCTTTATTGTTATATTAACACTGGTTAATCTTCTGCATTTCTTTTGTAAGATTTTTGAATATAATGTGCACATTCAGTTTGAATGTGGCATTTTAATAATTGTACTTAGGAAGATCTCATGGATTACATGATCATTATAAATTTATCTTTTGTTTCTAACTAACATACTTCTCTGCGCCCAGCCTACTCCTCTACAAAAAGGAAATTAACTCCTTGGTTTTAAGTTTCCCAGCCTGAGCAACATAGTAAGACCCGATCTCTTTTTTTTTTTTTTATTGCTCTGTTGCCCAGGCTGGAGTGCCGTGACGTGATCTTAGTTCATTGCAACCTCCACCTCCCAGATTCAAGTGATGCAGATTCAAGTGATGCTCCTGCCTCGGCCTCCCAAGTAGCTGGGATTGCAGGTGCCTGCCACCATGCCTGGCTAATCTTTTTTGTATTTTTTTTTTAGTAGAGATGGAGTTTTACCATGTTGGCCAGGCTGATCTCGAACTCCTGACCTCGTGATCCCTGTTAAGTTGTTTATCCTAAATTTTGTTTGTCTAGTCTTAATGGTTTGTGTTCCTGATTATAGTTTGAAAGCTGCCTTAATGAGAGTGTGTATATGCCTGTTTTCTAAAGTTTAAGATAAAATCTTTTTGGCCTTTGAGTCAAAATTTGAGATTTCTGAAACCCCAAATTTGTGTTTGACTTTAACTCACACAGACACACTGAAAACACTGTTCTTTTTGAAATCCAAACTTTAAAATAGGGTAAGTTTTGAAGGTGATTTTAAGGCCAAGCACAGTGGCTTGCACCTATAATCTCAGCATGTTGGGAGGCTGAAGCAGGAGGATCACTTGAGCCCAGGAGTTCAAGACCAGCCTGGGCAACATAGCAAGAGCACATCTGTACAAAAAAAATACAAAAATTAGCCAGGTATGGTGGCATACACCTGTAGTCCTAGCTACTTAGGAGGCTAAGGTAGTGAGATCACCTGAGCCCAAGAGTTTGAGCCTGCAATGAGCTATGATCACCACTGTACTCCAGCCTGGGCGGCAGAGACAGACCCTGTCTCCAAAAACAAAAGAGGTATTTTAAATAAAATATTTACTGTGCTATTAAATAGCCAGTTCTTCAATTACATAAAAAATTCAACATGATTTAAAAATCAACTGTTTAGGAAAGCATCTATGGTGTAAAGATATCCATGATGATAATGAGCTGAGTATGTAGTTCATTCTTCAGTACAGGAAATTACAGTGTGAGTTTATCAGAATGAGTAACTTAAAGAGAAATTGTGTGTCTCTTTTCCTGCCTTTTTAAATGTAAGAAACTCTAGAAATATTTGTTTAAAGTTCTGGTAGAGCCGTGAAGTGATTTTTAAATAATTATTTTTAGAGGTTATATTTGGGTTTTTTTTTTTGAAACAGGGTCTCGCTTTGTCACCCAGGTAGGAATGCAGTGACACAATCATGGCTCACTTCGGCCTCAACCTCCTGGGCTCAAGAGATCCTCCCGCCTCAGCCTCCCAAGTAACTAGGACTAGAGGCATGTGCCACCATGTCCATCTAATTTTTCCATTTTTTTTAGAGACATAGTCTCGTTATGTTGTTCAGGCTGGTCTCAAATACCTGGGCTCAAGTGATCTCCCCACTTCAGCCCCCCAAAGTGCTGGGATTACAGGCGTGAGCCACTGTACCTGGCCAGAAGTTATATTTTTTAAAACTCCTAAGTCCAGTGAGATTATTAAATGCAGTATAGCTTATGTTAAACATTACCATCTTAGACTGATGAGTTTTGGTCTCAAAATTCACGTAAGAATAAAACTACTTAGACTGGCCACAATGGCTTATGCCTGTAATCTCAACACTTTGGGAGGCCAAGATGGGCAGATTGCTTGAGCTCAGGAGTTCGAGACCAGCCTGGGTAACATGGTAAAACCTGTCTCTACAAAAAAATAACAAAAATTAGTGGAGCATGGTGGTGGGTATCTGTGGTCCCAGCTATTCAGGAGGCTGAGATGGGAGAATTACTCGACCCCGGAGGGAGAGAGGGAGGTTGCAGTGAGCCAGATCTCGCCACTGCACTTTAGCTTGGGTGACAGAGTAAGACCCCATCACAAACAAATAAAGAATAAAACTACTTTTATAACTGTGGAGAAATCTGTGCATGTCAGGAACTCTTCCTGATGGACTTTGAGTTACTCTGTGATTTGCATGTCTAGGAAGTCACTAGATTGGCCACTTCCATTTACAGCTAGCGTTCAGGGAGGTCACCTCAAGTTCCCAAGTCTCCTTTGTCTCTGCACAATAACGAGCCAAAAATCCAATTGCTACTGTAAACAAATTGATATATACTGTAAATATTTGAAGCAAGGATGTGTTCCGACTTTTCTCTGAACATTTTCATCTCTCAGTTAAGCATTGAAGTAGAAAAGGAAAAAAAAAATTACTGGGTTTTTTTGTTTTGTTTTGTTTTCGGAATAACCTCTAGTGATTTTTGAACACATGGCTCTTGGGCAATGTACTGTGAATTGCTTTTACAGCCCTAACTCAGGAACAAAACACACTATGAGATTAAAGGCTTGGAAAGATTACATGAATTTACTTTAAACTTTTTATTGGACACTGAAGGAATTACTATGTGGAAAAAAAATGAGTCTTTAAGCAGTCTCTAACAAAGTTGTGAGTTACTATTAACGGTTGATTTTAGTCAGCTGTTTTTGTTTGGTTATCTGAGAAGGGAATACAAGTACCATGGAAGTAGAAATAGACAAAAAGTTTATAGCTCCAAAAATGATTATAATCTCTTTGGGCAGATAAACATGCTTTTTTAAATCATAATATATGTACTTAATACAGAATATAGTCACCATCATTTGTCTACTTACAAGATTACATAGAAGAAAGAAATGACCATTAAGAAATGCTTATCTTTAAAGATTTATTTAGATACTGGAAAAAATCAGAGTGATTTACTTAACTGTACACTTCATTCTTTTCTTGTCTTTTCTTTCTTTCTTTCTTTTTTTTTTTTTTTTTGAGACAGTGTCTTGCTCTGTCACCCAGGCTGGAGTGCAATGGCGTGATCTTGGCTCACTGCAACCTCCACCTCCTGAGTTCAAGCAATTCTCCTGCCTCAGCCTCCCAAATACTTGGCGCACACCACCACGCCTGCCTAATTTTTGTATTTTTAGTAGAGGAGGGGTTTCACCATGTTGGCCAGGCTAGTCTTGAACTCCTGACCTCAGGTGATCTGCCCACCTCGACCTCCCAGAGCGCTGGGATTACAGGCGTGAGCCACCACGCCCTGCCCACTTCAGTATTTTCATTAGTAAATTAGTATACTTTAGAGTTGTAGTGATTAAAATAACACATGTAAAGCATATAAGCAGAGTGCTTAGCAAACAGCAAGTGCTAAGCAATATCTACTCACAGTAGTAACAGGATCTATGAATAAGATAGTATTTTCTGCTCTACAAATGAAGAAATTAACACATAAAGAGGATAAGTAATTTGCCTAAGATTGTTCAACTAAATAAAAAGTAGAGCCAAGATTGAACCCAAGAAGTATAAATTCGGAGACCAATCTCTTAACTGAGATACTATTACATTCCCTTATTATTCATTCATTTATTTCACAAAAAAATTAACTGAACTGCCAGGTACTGTTTGTCACTAATAACATTATTTATATTAAATACAGAAGAAAATATGCGCAATGTGATGAAGATGGGCATATAATGACATAGCTTTTTAACAGCCTAATTCAAATATTTAAGCATTTTTATAAGTAACATCTGCTTTAAAAAATATAGTCAATGAATATTGCTTCTCCCCAATAACATGAGCCGGATAATTCCAAATAAATAATGTGTTTATAAAACCTTGGAATTTTTCACTGTATTATTTATTCATGCATTTAGATAAGACTTGAGTGGAGCTATTTCTTCTTTTTTTTTTTTTAACTTATTTTTTTGTTTTGTTTTGTTTGAGACAGAGTCTTACTCTGCCTCCCAGGCTGGAGTGCAGTGGCGTGATCTCTGCTCACTGCAACCCCCGTCCAAGGTTCAAGTGATTCTCCTGCCTCAGCCTTCTGAGTAGCTGTGATTACAGGTGCCCACCACCATGTCCGGCTAGTTTTTGTATTTTTAGTAGAGATGGGGTTTCACCATGTTGGCCAGGCTGGTCTTGAACTCCTGACCTTAAATGATCCGCCCACCTTGGCCTCCCAAAGTACTGGGATTACAGACATGAGCCACTGTACCCAGCTACTTATTTTTAAAGATTTTTAAATTGCCAATAAACACTGGCCATAGATTGACTCTTGTATTCTAACTACCAGAAAACAGACAAGTCATAAACCATTTGCTTCTTTATCCTAGTCATGAAATAACGTGTTCTGAACAGAAGCACTCACAGTTGAGTTTAAACAGTAGTCTGTTAGTTTCATATGAGTGGGATCCTTTCAGTATGCTTAATTTTTGCCTCTGAAAGTTTTTGCCATCTCAACTTTCAGTATAAGTAGAACTGTATTTTGAGTTTTATGAATATATATTTATTTTTAAAAACCAAAGAGATTTTCTTGGTGACTATTGTCATCTAAGCTGTGACACGTTAATGATGTAGTTTAGCATCCCTAATAAAAGTTACAGGAATGCTTTTCTATATTGTGGGTTTTCCATTCAAAAGTCAAGCCTATGATTGCATATGTGCTGAATTAGACTTTGTAAAGAGGTTATACAGTGTCTTCTTGAATGTTTTATCTAATAAAAGAAATATAATGGGGTCTGTGCTACTTCTGGCCGAAGCAAGACAGGTGAGGATGTTTTTTGTTTCTATTAAATAATTCAGTTGCTGACAGTTATCATTTTGCTGTAGAATGTAAAAAATGGGTTTAAAAATACTATAAGGAAGGAAGCAAACTATTAGTACAATCTGGATGACCAAAAGATGTCTTTTCACAGAACTGTACGTCAAATCTTTCTCCATAATGGATGTACAGGTCCTTATTTTTCTCAGATGGCTTACAAAAGAGTAGTATGATGTTAGTACTACTAAAAAGGAAAATCCAATAAATGTGGTTCCAATGAGACCTGCAGTCTGAGAGATCATGGCTCCTAGTTCCATCTGCCGATTGTAGCATAGGCTCTCTTCTCCTTCTGTAGCCTCTATGACCGAGTAGTATATGGTAACTGGAATAATTATACCCAGTACAACTCCCCATATGTAAATGCATAGTTTTCTAGCAAAGTTGGGCTGGCGAAATTTTTTCAGTAAATGGCCATAAAATATTTTCTCATAGCACGAAGTAGTAGTATCTTGCAAGGAATCCTTTTGCATTAAGGTAGCGTAGCGGCTTATGGCAATCCAACTTAAAATTAAGAGACTGACAAACATACTTACATGCATGGAGAGAGTTCCCAGAAAATTGACCACTCTGCATTGAGCAGATTGATATTCCCATTGGAAACCTTTCAGGAAATAGATACCCATGAAAGGCATGGCACTGCACACAAGTAAGTTTGCAGTCACAAGGTGTGCCAGGTAGATGTGCGTTGAGGTTTTTTTACCTATTTTTGTTAAAAATATCCATTGAGAGAGAGAGTTTCCAAAAAGACCAACAATACAAAGGAGGGTGTAAATGATTGGTAAAGCCATGGAAGAGATCATAGATGGTTGAATACATGTTGTGTTGTTGTTCATTTATGTCAGATTTTCTTGAATTTTGACACAGGAGCTAGAACAGAATTGCAGATATTTAATATTAAAATTTTATGGTACAGTATTTAAGCTTAATAGTTTTTTTTTAAGTATTGAATGAAATAAAATAGTAACAAAAATGTACTAGATGGAATGGGAAAGTATAGATGGCTTCTTACCTTTTCTAATCACGATTGTCCGCTTGAAGTAAATACAAAGAGTTACTTAATGTGATGGATAATGCCTTTGTCTAAAAAACAAAATTTGATGTAAATAGTTACATGCCTGGGATTTATGGTTTTATTTAGAGAAATGAATAGTTCTTAGATTGTAAAACAATTTAAGTAATGTAATAATGACTGATTTTCCCTAGAAATATAATTTTAAAAATTTTAAGTCACATGCAATCAATATATGTTGGCCAAAGTATTACAGAAGTATTTTGTGGCCATAATAATAGACAGTTGATTGGTTTTTAATTAGCACATTACTTATATATAGTTTTCAAAATGGTGTCATTTTGTGGCTAGATTAAAGCACTCCTCTATAATGTATTAAGAGTCTCTTTTCATATTTCAGAAGTTAACTCAATTCCACTTAAACAAAAATTCAGACAAGATCCTGAATTGAACAGAAGAAAAGTATAGCAACCAAGGACAGACTCCAAAATCCCAGGATCATTACCAAAGAGTATTTAAAATCTCATTGCAAATATTTAATGTCAAACTGTCATACTTCAGTAAAAGTTTACACCTGTATGTCAAAACTGTAGTTGCAGCCAGATGTGGTGGCTCTGCACCTGTAATCTCAGCAGTTTAGGAGGCCAAGGTGGGAGGGTTGCTTGAGACCAGGATTTTAAGAACAACCTGGGCAACATAGCAAGACCCTGTCTCTATAAAAAATGCAAAAACTAGACTGGGTGTGGTAGCTCATGCCTGTTATTCCAGCACTTTGGGAGGCCGAGGTCAGCCTGGGCAACATGGCAAAACCACATCTTTACAAAAAATAGCCAGGCATGCTGGCATGTGCCTGAAGTCCCAGCTACTTGGGAGGCTGAGGCAAGAGGATCAGTTGAGCCTAGGAGTTTGAGGCTGCAGCAAGCTATGATCATTCCACTACACTCCAGCCTGGGTAACAGAAAGAGTCCCTGTCTCAAAAACAAAAAAACTGTAGCTGCTATGCTTGTTGGTTAGAGTGTCCTCATGTGTAATTTGGTATCTGAGTTTTTCAGAGGATTTTTTTTAAAGGATATGTTTTAATCACAGCATACATGCTGGTTTTTACTTTTTTGTGTCATATTTAAATCTTTCTTACTTCAAAGGGTACACATGAAATGCTGAAGAATCTTAAACAAATTGCTTCTTATTCTTATTTTTTTTCTTATTTCCTCACTTCTTTCAGGCGAGAATAACAAAAGTTACAAGATTCTGGTCAAATAAGAACCATGATCTCTATTCAGAATGTGCCACATTCTCTGTGTTCTTCACTTAGCCTCTGGGCACCACGTTCTCCACTCTTTCATGATCTAGAGCAAGTTTTCTCAATCTTTTTTTTAATCATGTTCTCTTTTGATAAACATAAAAATTGTACCATACACAGCCTTTTGAAATTCTTATATCCCCCCAGCCCCTCAGGGTGATTTTACTCTCCACCCCTCTTCAGAATTATGGTTTATTTTCTGCATCTTGGATTACAGAAATTGTTTTTTATCCCAAATATAATATTATAATTTTGTAATAGCTTTTTAAACCAATCCATAGCCAAAGTCTTGAAAACTTGAGGACTGTGCAGTGTCTGTGGGTTCAAATACCAAGGTCCTTAATTAATGTCTACCAGTGTCTTTATAATTTTCTTTGCTATTTTTATTTAAAAAACAGTCCATATGCTTCATTGTAAGTTTGTATCTGAATCTAGTGCAACCTGGTGAATTGTCATCTGATTGCAGTTAGTGTTGACCGTGGTATAAATATATAAAACCTAATCTATAACTTTACCAGTTCAAAAATCAGTCAGATAGAGAATGAAATGAGCCAGTTTATTTAAGAAAAAATTATCTGCTCACAGTAGATTTTGCTTTTACATAAGGAATTGAGCTTCCTTTTATGATGTTGTTAAAAGCATTAACTCCTGCCTTTTGTAGATATTGCATAGTATACTAAAAACTGCAAAGGTAATGGTACTTCTATATAAATATTAAATGCTTTCAAACAAAAGGGAGATTAAAAGACTTCTGCAGAGGCTAGCTTTACCAGACAGAAGTTGAGTCTCTATAGGACTCTCAGTATAGTAATTAACAACTAGGTCACCATCTTTACCTTCCCAAACTTGTATCTACTATATACAAGTACTCCTTCAAAAATAAACTTTGACTATAAAACTACTAGATAATTATTTTCTAAAATTTTGAAAATACTGTTAAGAAATCAAATAAAAATTACATGATACAGATGCAGAACTGGTCTCCAGAAAATGTCTCTATGTCTATATTCCCCTCAGGAGGATGTCTGTCTCAAGTCACTCTTGCATACATTTTATCTCTGCTAATTTGACAAATGAAAAAGTTCTACAACTCTTAACTACAGCTACTAACAACTATCTACATAATTAATATGCTGACTGCCTTTCTTAATGATCAACTTTCAAAATTTAAACCATTAGGTCCTGTTCATTTTTATAGCATTAATTTTTCAGCTAAAAATGAATAAATAATCACTCTTACCTGTATGAGTAGTTTACGCCAACTAAGGTTATATTGTTAAGGGCAGTGATGCCAAATTTCAGACTTAAAATTCTCTGATCTTCACTCTTCCAATATCCTTAGTCAATGTAAACAGATTCTTGCATGACACCAACTACAGTGAGGTAAAAAGGGGAAATTAAGCAGGGTATTGAAAAAAGTCAATAGTTACAGTCAATGTGGCAAATGCCTCCCCAAAAAACCCTCATTTCTCTATTTCTGTAGTGGGAGGAAGTTGGTGGACAATATACATATTATACTTCCTTATGATTATTTCATGAACTAGTTATACCCCATTAAGCTTTGTTTGCACAATTGACTGAAGTTAAGTTCACAGGTTTAAGCCCCCATGGCTAGTTTTATATGACACAGTGATAGAAGAAACTACTCTGCTGTAACCCACTAAAAATATTGTTGCAAACTTTTCTGTAAAATTGTTTGTGGATGGCTTATTTGCAATCCATCCTTATCAAAAATAGAAACAAAACTCAAAGTTTTCTTATAACTTACTAGAATCAAATAGAGCTGAAATAGAACTTCATGATCATCTGTGAACTGAGACCCTTTGTTCTAAAGTTGAAGAACTGAGGCCCGGAGAAACTCACTGTAAGCACAGACTGCACCAAGGATTGGGTCCCAGTTTGGTTACTAATGAGTTAACCCACTCTGTTTCTAATTGCCCTGCACTACCTCCATTTGTCAACATAATACACTGTTTGGGGCATTTCATAATGGATTTGCCAAATCCTGGGAAGTGCCAAGTATGCCTCAGATCAAATGAATAGTTATATTATCAAGAATTGTGAAACCATGGCTAGTCTAAAACAATAAAAAATTTTAAAGATAAAAAATAGAGGCTGGGAGCGGTGACTCATGCCTGTAATCCCAGCACTTTGGGAGGCCGAGATGGGCAGATTACGAGATCAGTAGTTCGAGACCAGCCTGGCCAATATGGTGAAACCCCATCTCTCCTAAAAAATACAAAAATTAGCCAGGCGTGGTAGCACATGCCTGTGGTCCCAGCTACTCAGAAGGCTGAGGCAGGAGAATTGCTTGAACCCGGGAGGCGGAGGTTACAGTGAGCCGAGATCACGCCACTCCACTCCAACCTGGGTGACAGAGCGAGACTCCGTCTAAAAAAAAAAAAAATAGAATTGTGAAACCAATTTTTTGTACAGGATTGTCAAATCAGTCTGTGACCTACTAACTAAATGAAAGCTAAATGTGTACATCTGGGGAGCCAGACTTGCATCAAGCACTCCTTCTCTTTCTTGAGTAGCTAGTAGGAGTCCAAAAAAGAGAATAGAAATCTAATTTCATCAAACCTGAGCACTTTAGTTATCAGTAAATCTTCACTTAAAATTAACAGAAGTACTTTGCCATTTCTCATAAACCCCCAATGCTTACCTTATTTCATGTTTATTTCATAAATTCTCTCTGATGTTTGGTAATATTTCTCTCCAAAACAAAAGTGAGAACTGCCTACAGTGTCCGGATTGTGTTCTGCTGCTGTTCATCTTTGCTTTACCACCATTTAATTAAGAACAGTGACTCATCATCAAGGTTTACAGGCCATTCATTACAGAGTAATTTGGCTTCTAGAATTTCTATTCCTTTTACTTCAGTAATGTATCATATTTGGGAACGAATTAAATAGAACAGAAACCAGTTTTAAGTAATTTAGAGAATAGAAATGGAATGCTGTTTCTAAGTGATTGAAAGATAGTTGTAATATTATCTGTTCAGGCATAAGCATCTTTGGTCCGAATAAAGAACACTCTTGTTTTCCTCCGTTGCCTCCAAACTCAGTAAATAATACCGTCACTCCTTCAGTTATTCAAGCCAAAAACTTAGGAATCATCTTTAATTTCTCTTTCTTTCACATCTTACATCCAATCAATCAGTAGTACTGTAGCTTCTACTATCACTATACTGTCATTCATTAGCCACATTTCATGAGAGCTTACTATGTGCCAGATATCTTGCTATGTGCCTTACATTTCAAGTCTTATTTGGTTTTCACAACACCCTGTGAAATAAATATCTCATTTTAAAGGTGAGGAAAACTGAAACTCAGAAAGACCACATAAGTTGCCCAAGGTCATGCAGCCATCTGTCCTCACAGGATGGTGATTGGCTCACCTCATAGCAAGTAATTCAAGAACAAGTCCATAGCTTCAATGCCTTTTTGTGATCTAGCCTCTGAAGTCAACACTGTCGCTTCTGCGGTATTCTATTGGTCACATAGAGCCAGCCCTGCATCAGTGTGGGTGGGGTAAGTATCAGGATATAATGATCACTGGGAGCCATCTTGGAAACTGGCTACCACAGATGTCAGTCAACCATTGAACCAAAGGAAGAGTCAGAAGTACTGCTTAAAAACCATTGTCAGTCCACTGGTCATTTATTGGGCAAGCATACCTGCCTGGATAGGTGTAAGTTTTGCCAGTTCTTACACTATTTTTGTTTTTTAGGTCTATTTTTGTTAAACAGTGTAATTCCTTCAACAAATATTTATTGGAGTTTCTACTATGTTCCCAGCAGCATGTGGAGGTCACAGAAGTAGGATGTTAGTCACAAGCTGATTTAGGGTCTTTGGAAATTGAACAGATTCCACAAGCAAGCCAAGGATTTAGATTAATATGTGATGTGTGATACAGATTTCAAATGCTCTGTGAATTAGAGAAGGGCAGAAATAGTGACTCAAAGTGGTTCTGAAAGGCTTTGTGAAAGCAAATGGAAGGAAAGAGAGCAGAACATAACCTACTGAGTGACAGTTCTGTGCCAGGTATGGAACAGAGTATTTTACATCTAAGAACCCTAGAGATGTGTGGTGGGAGTCCCATTTTACACTAGAGGAAATCGAGGCTCAAAGAGGTTGAATAGCTTGCCTAGAGAGATACAATTAGTAAATTAGCTTTAAAACAACCTCCTTCTCTGCCTTAGGAAGAAATTATTGGTTGTTCTTGCAGCTCAATAAGGGTACCTTATGATATTTGTGATAGGATCATGTTTTAAGTATTTTTAACTTTGTTCAGATAGGGTTTCCTGTTCTGATTTATATATTTGTGTATCCTGTTCCAGACTTGAGGTAGCAGAAACTGACTATGGAAGAAATCAAGTTTTTTTCTATCTTTGAAAACTCTGGACTTTGTTAAGCAAACTATTATTCCAACAATGTCAGTATAAATTCTTTATGATTCAGTGATTTTGAGTTCCTCAATTGAAATATAGGTAAATTTTATTTTCATTCTTCTAAGAAATTAGGAAAATATTGTTACAATTGGTAACAAGAGGAAATGTCAGGGAATACTATATTAATTTCAAGAATAATAAAGTATGTTACAAGTACTCTGTAAAAGTGGCCCCTTTGAACTTTTCTCATTCATATCACCAGTAGTTTTCTTTGGTTCTCATTCATCTTGCCCATCTATCTCTTCAAAGTTCCCCTTCTATTGTCCAACTTGGCCCAACAGTTCTAGTTGCTTCCTATTATCATCTGCCAAATATTGATCTCCTAAGTGTTCTGCTCTCACCCTTAGGATCTTCTTCCTTGAGGTGTTAGAGTTCTCTCTTACAATTGAAGTTCTGTCTTGTGCTAATTTTGCTTCTTTTGAGATGGATTTGTATATCAAGTCTGTTTTTTAATCTGGCCCCAAAATTCATTTGGAGTGGTTCAGTGAGAGTGTTTCAAAGGGCAGGCACATACTTACTTGGCAGAGGAGATACCATGATCAAAGGGCAGGCATGTGAACATTTATTTTGGCAGTCCATGGTGGGCTGTACATAGCAGGGGGACATGAGAGCTTTCCTGACTCACATGGATTGTTGGAGTTAGAATTAGGGTCCCTTATCAATTTCCCTAGAGCCAGGACCCAGAGGACACAGGACAGCTTAGTCGTACCTGAAGCCATGTGCTTCATCTAGAAATTATTTTAGTCTATCCAAACTAGTGTTTAAAGTGGGCAATTGGCATTTTTAAGTACTCTCACTGATCAATCAGGAGCTCAAGGCACTGAGAGGCTGGTATGCAGAAAGAGAAGACATGACTAATTTAGTACACATTAGAATATAATATTCAAAAATAATTATTTCTTTAAAACAGGGGCAGTGATAAGTAAGCCTTGTCCAGTTCAACATACACCCAAGCCAGTGGTTATCTTTAGGAGGAGAGAGGAACAGTGCAGTTACTCAAAGCTATTGTTTGTTCAAGGCTCACTGAGCCCCTGCTCTCTCCAGGAAGTGGTGTCTGGCCACAGCCTTTTTTCCAGTTGCACTGTTCTCAGGCCTTCACTGCCTGCCACAAGCAGCTGTGATCATTGGCGTCCCACCCTTAGTCAGGGTGTGAAGAAAAACCTCTCCTTGTTCTGAAGAACTGGTTCCTCAGCAAGGAATGGGAGTATTTCTCTCAGGAATTATTTTTAAAAACAGCAGGAAATACAGTCTAAAGTTTGTACATTTATAACACAAAAAAGTTATTAGCTTTTAAGAAAAGTGTAATGACAAAACAAAAATGGACTTTGTGAATGGAAAACACACATACACAAACTCAAAGGGCATTTTCTTATTAGTTTGCATTTCCTTATGCATCCAGTGAACCAGCTCCCCAGGAGTTGGATCCGTCTCTAAATTCCGCTGGGTTACTTCACCTTTTATAACCGATTGCAGCACAGCTGCTGCTTCAAACTGTGGGTGACCACCCAGGAATTAAGGGTTCCTCGTCTCCAACCCTTTCATCCTTTGTCTTCCCAACCACATGTTTCCATGAACCTGAACCAGGACTGTTCCAGCAAACCCCACCTCATTGACAATGAGACAGAGTAGAGACAGGCTTGGCTTCAACTCACTTCCACTAGAGCACTCCCACTGATCACAAAACTCACATCACTACCTCAAATGCTAATAGTTCTTAAGGAATTCCAGGAATTGACCTTATGAAGATAACTAAGATTGCCTCAGGAAGGAATGCTGAACAATTGATTTACAGCCTTGTTGCCACAGGCCAGCACACCAGGTGGCCCATTACTCAAGATAACCGTAGCAACCAGATCTGCTGAGCTACTTTGCTCAGCCCAGCCTGCATACCCTTCCTGCACTTTGCCTGGAGTCTGAGAATTCTCTCTCTTGTGCTGCCTCCCTTATGTTTGGGCATAAGCTCCAGTGAAGCTTTCTCTATGAACACTCTTTTGGCCTCATATCAATTGCTATTGCATTGAGAGCCCAAGAATGTATGATTGGTAACAACACCAATTGAGAGTAGAAAAAAGAAAAAAATCACACACAAATTCAAAGTGCTTTTTCTTTTTTGTTTTGCTTTATTTTTGTTTGTTTTTTTTTGCTCTCTCTCTCCCCCTCTGTCTTTCCAAAGTGCTTTTCCTACTCTTTTTTTTTTTTGTATTTTTTTTTTATTTTATTTTTTATAGCATTTTAGGTTTTGGGGTACATGTGAAGAACATACAATATTGTTGCATAGGTACACACGTGGCAGTGTAATTTGTTGCCTTCCTCCCCTTCACCTATATCTGGC
>CAUYQU010031188.1:0-34410 GCA_963574635.1 Cheracebus regulus | reverse complement strand
TTTGAGATGGAGTTTTGTTCTTGTTGCCCAGGCTGGAGTGCAGTGTTGAGATCCTACTTCACTGCAACCTTCGCCTCCCGGGTTCAAGCAATTCTTCTGCTTCAGCCCTCTGCGTAGCTGGGACTACAGGCATGGGCCACCACGCCCGGCGACTCCCACCTTCTAAAAGCAGAGACGGGTACAGTTGGACAACCCACACTCACCCCCGCCTCGGTGTCCCTGTCTAGCAGTGGCAGGGAGGGTCTGGAAGCAGAGCACTTTCCGGGGCCAACAGAGACCCGTGAATTGGCCTTGATGTCATTCCAAGCCGAGAGTGAATAGGAGTGAAGGACTAGGTGTGGTGGTTCATGCCTGTGATCCCAGCACGTTGGGGAGGCTAAGGAGGGAGGATCGCTTGAGCCCAGGGTCGAAGCTGCAAAAATACAAAATTAGCTAAAAATACTCTACTAAAAATACAAAATTAGCCATGATGGCACCACCGCACTGGAGCCTGGACAACAGAGCAAGACCCCGTCTCAAAAAAAAAAAAAAAAAGAGGTTACAACATCTGCTCTTGGAATTCATCTGAATGGAATTTACATGTGTTCAGTTGTGTGGGCTCCTTTTATCTAAGAATACGTCTGAGGCCGGGCACGGTGGCTCACGCCTGTAATCCAAGCACTTTGGAGGCCAAGGCGGGCGGATCACCTGAGGTCAGGAGTTCAAGATCAGCCTGACCAACATGGTGAAACCCCATCTTTATAAATAAATAAATAAAATAAAGAATACGTCTGAGAGATTCGTCCGCGATGCTGGCTGCTTTCGCGCGTGTACTGCTTGTACTTACTGAACTGTTCCGTGGCATTCTATCACATGAACATACACCCCGCTCCGGGACTACCTTGAGCAAATCTGCTATGAACAACCTTTTTTTTTTTTTTTAGTCAAGGTCTCACTCTGTTGCTCAGACTGTGCAGTGGCACAATCATGGCTCACTGCAGCCTCGACCTCCTGGGCTCAAGCAATCCTCCTGCCTTAGCCTCCTGAGTAGCTGTGAATAAAGGCATGCACCACTATGCCTGGCTAATTAAAAAAATGTTTTGGCTGGGCGCGGTGGCTCACACCTGCAATCTCAGCATGTTGGGAGGCTGGGGTGGGTGGATCACGAGGTCAGCCTGCCAACATGGTGAAACCCCATCTCTACTAAAAATACAAAAATTAGCTGGGTGTGGTGGTACATGCCTGTAATCCCAGCTACTGGGGAGGCTGAGGCAGAGAATTGCTTGAACCCGGGAGGCAGAGGTTGCAGCGAGCTGAGATCGTGCCCCTACACTCCAGCCTGGGTGACAGAGTGAGACTCCACCTAAAAATTTTTTTTTTTTTTTTTTTTTTTTACATACAGGGTCCCACTATGTTGTCCAGGCTGGTCTTGAACTCCTGAGTACGTGTGATCTCCTGAGCAGATGTCTGCAGAAAAACGTCTCTGCAGAAAATTATAACAATTAGCTAGGCATGGTGGTGCATGCCTGTAGTCCCAGCTACTTGGGAGGCTGAGGTGAGAGGCCTGTTTGAGCCAGGGAGATCGAGGCTGCATTGAGGTATGACTGCATCACTGCGCTCCAGAGGGAGACGCTATCTCAAACCGGGAAATAAGGCCGTGTGAAGACACGCAGAGAGTCTCGGCATGCTGACATGTAAAGGCAGAGGCAGAGGCTGGAATTTGGCGGCTGCAAACCAGAGAATGCTGAGGAGGACCAGGGCCGCGAGAAACGAGGGGGAGGGCGAACGGAGAGGAATCCAGCTCTGCGTTTTCACGTCTGGCCTCCAGAACCACGAGATAACACATTTCTTTTTCTTTCTTGCTTGCTTTTTTTTTTTTGAGACGGAGTTTCACTCGTCTTCCCCAGGCTGGAGTGCAGGGGCGCGATCTCAGCTCACTGCAACCTCCGCCTCCCGGGTTCAAGCGATTCTCCTGCCTCAGCCTCCACATAGCTGGGACTACAAGCATGAACCACCATGCCCAGTTAATTTTTGTATTTTTAGTAGAGATGGGGTTTCCTCACGTTGGCCAGGCTGGTTTCAAACTCCTGACCTCGTGATGTGCCCACCTCAGCCTCCCAAAGTGCTGAGATTACAGGCGTGAGCCACTGAGACTCGTCTTTTTTTTTTTTTTTTTTTCAATTGCTGATGTGCATGTGTCTTGCCAAGGGACAGCATGTCATGTAGGAGCAGAAAGCTGGCACGAGGTCCCTGCTGGAATGTTGCACCAAGCCAGTATCCTGGTATCTCTGCAGCTACTAAGGAGACTGAGGCTGGAGAATTGCTTGAACCCAGGAGGTGGAGGTTGCAGTGAGCCGAGATCACGCCACTGCACTCCAGCCTGGGTGACAGTGCAAGACTCCATTTCAAACAAACAAACAAACAAAAATCAGCACTGTCCCTTCATGCCTCCCTGGAGGAGCCAGCCAACTCAATAAGCCAGGAAAACAAGATGACCTGGGTACACAGTGACAGCAGGAGAAGCATCTTTCTGTTCCTCTCCTACTGAGGCTGGAAGTCGGTCGGAAGTTGTCACAGCCGTGACAGGGAATTGTCATTCTTTTCTTTCTTTTTTTTTAATTTAATTTTTTTTTTGAGACAGGGTTTCACCACATTGGTCAGGCTGGTCTTGAACTCCCAACCTCAGGTGATCCACCCACCTCGGCCACCCAGAGTGCTGAGATTACAGGCGTGAGCCACCACACTCAGCATTGTCATTATTTTCAGAGGGTGTCGCTGTACAATAGAAAATGCTTCTCCACCCCCAACCCCCAGAGAGCTTACGAAGAACTATGCGTGTGTTCAAGACACTTACAGTCCTACAAAACCAACTAGCTTTCCACCAGTCGGCAACAGCCAGGGAGAAAATACATTGGGAAAAAAATAACTCGTTCACAATAACAAGGAGAAGCAAAATAAAAGCTCGAAAGCAAAACAAACAGACAAAAACTCGAAAGCTTCCGAAAAGAAAACTCAAGACACACACAGGACTCAAAAAAAAAAAAAAAAAAAACATCAGATCCATGTATTAATTAGCTTGATGCGGTAATCATTTCACAACGCATTTGTAGATTAAAACATCACGTGCACAACTTAAATTTACACACTTGAATATCTGTCAGGTATGGCCGGGCGTGGTGGCTCCGGCCTGTAATCCCAGCACTTGGGGAGGCCAAGGCAGGTGGATCACCTGAGGTCAGGAGCTCAAGACCAGCCTGGCCAACATGTTGAAACCCTGTCTCTATTAAAATACGAAAATTAGCTAGGCGTGGTGGCACATGCCTGTAATCCCAGCTATTCAGGAGGCCGACGCAGGGGAATCGCTTGAACCCGGGAGGCTGCAGTGAGCTGAGATCTCACCACCGCACTCCAGCCTGGGTAACAGAGCGAGACTCCTTCTCAAAAAAAAAAAAATAGTCAATTATATTTCAATAAAGCTGAGGTGGGGGGAAGAAAAACACAAAACTATTGAAGGACAAAAAAAAAAAAAAAAACGTGGAAGCAATGGACAGACATCCCAACTGCCAGGTGAAACGACCAAATAGTATTAAAATGTCAGTTTCCTCTATGTTAATCCATACATCTTTATTTCAATACCAATCAACATTCTAGTCTGATTTTTTTTCAGAGCGAAGGCGAACTGAATACAATTATTTTAAAATTCACATGGGAGAATATACATTTCAGACTCACCAGGATTTTTTTTTTTTAAGAAAAGAGTAGAGGAAGGGTGTTTGTTTTTGCAAGAGGTTGAAATGTATTGTAAAATGACAATAATTACAAATTTCAGCATCATTTAGCTACAAACTAATCAGAGTGTATATTAACTTAGAGTGGAATTGACGCATCTTTTCCTTTTTGGCGGGGAAGGCTGTGGTTGGCCTAACTCGGTACCATTGAGAATATAATAAAGGCTGGGCGCAGTGACTCACGCCAGTAATCCCAGCATTTTGGAAGGTCAAGGCAGACAGATCACGAGGTCAGGAAATCGAGACCATCCTGGCCAACCTGGTGAAACCCTGTCTCTACTAAAAATACAAACATTACCTGGGTGTGGTGGCGCGCGCCTATAATCCCAGCTACTCGGGAGGCTGATGCAGGAGAATCGCTTGAGCCCGGGAGGTGGAGATCGCAGTGAGCCGAGATCATGCCACAGCGCTACGGCCTGGCAGCAGAGGAAGACTCCGCCTAAAAAAAAAAAAAAAAAAAAAATTATATATATATATATATATATATATATATATACACACACACACATATAATAAAGAAGCCGGAGAAAGTGGTGCACACCTCTCAGTCCAGCTACTCAGGAGTCTGAGGCGGGAGGATCCCTAGAGCCCAGGAGTTCAAGGCTGCCATGAGCTATGATTGCACCCTTGCACTCCAGCCTGGGCAACACAGCAAGATGCTATCTTAACAAAAGCTAGAGACTCTGTCTCAAAAAAAAAGTAAATATAAATATATATATATATATAACATGGGTTGTGTATTCCCTTATGTCAAAGAAAATCCATTTCTGGAAATCTAAAGTCTCTCTCACAAACTGTAAAGAGGTATCTGTATAGTGGTCACTGCAGTATCTTTGACTTTTTTTTTTCTTTCCAAACATTGATAAGAATCTAAATGTCTGTATCAATCAGGGTCCCTGCTATGGTAAACTGATTGCAAAACTGGTCTCAATTCTTCCTGCTGGCTGGGCATGGTGGCTCAAGCCTGTAATCCCAGCACTTTGGGAGGACAAGGCAGGTGGATCACTTGAGGCCGGGAGTTCGAGACCGGCCTGGCCAACAAGGCAAAACCCTACCGGTACTAAAAATGCAAAAATGAGCCGGGTGTGGTGGCATGTGGCTGCAACTCGAGCTACTCCGGAGGCTGAGGCCGGAGAAGCAATCGAAGCCAGGATGCAGAGGCTGCAGTGAGCCGAGAGCAGGCCACTGCGCTCCACCCGCCTGGGTGACACAGCGAGACTCCGTTCTCAGCAAATGAAAAATAAAAGGTTTAAAGGGTTGCATTTTTTTTAAAAGAGATGGTTTCGGCCGGGCGTGGTGGCTCACGCCTGTAATCCAAGCACTTTGGAGTCCAAGGTGGGCGGATCACCTGAGGTCAGGAGTTCAAGACCAGCCTGACCAACATGGTGAAACCCCGTCTTTAAAAAAAAATTTTTTTTAATAAAATAAAAAATAAATAAAGAGATAGTTTCTTGTTGTGTCACCCAGGCGAGAGTGCAGTGAGCCACCATAGCTCACCCAGCTTCAACCTCCTGGGATCAAGTGATCCTCCTGCCTGAGCCTCCTGAGTAGCTGGGACTAAAGGCACCACCACCACACTCAGCCTGTGTTTTTATTTATTTATATTTATTTATTTATTTTTGACACAGAGCCTGGCTCTGTTGTCCAGTCTGGAGTGCAGTGGTGAGGTCTCGGCTCACTGCAACCTCCGCCTCCCGGGTTCAAGCGATTCTCCCGCCTCAGTCTCCTGAGTAGCTGGGACTACAGGCATGCACCACCATGCCCAGCTAATTTCGTATTTTTAGTAGAGATGGGGTTTTGTCATGCTGGCCAGGTGGGTCTCCTGACCTCAGGTGATCTGCCCACCTCGGCCTCCCAAAGTGCTGGGATTACAGGCATAAGCCGCTGAGCCCGGCCTGTATCTACATTTTTAAAAGCCCAAGTTATTATGAATAAAATAAGATAGGTATCGATGCAATGTGGGAGTACGGAACAGAAAAAGAACATTTGCGAAAAACCTGGTGATGTCCAAATAAATTTCGTAAGATGCGAGGCTGGGGTGGCAGCTTATGCCTGTAACCCCAGCACTTTGGGAGGATGACGCGGGAGGATCGCTCGTGCTCGTGAGTTCAAGACCAGCCCGGCCAACGTAGCAAGGCCCCGTCTCTACAAAAAGGTCTAAAAATTAGCCAAGGGTGGTGGTGTGTGCCTGTAGTCTCAGCTACTTAGGAGGCTGAGGTGGGAGGCTTGCTTGAGGCTAGGAGTTCGAGGCTGCAGTGACCTGTGACTGGACCATTGCACTCCAGCCTGGGCGACAGAATAAGCCTGTCTCAAAAAAAAAAAAAAAAAAAAAAAACCGCACAAAAGCTTCAGTGTTCTTCTACTCACGTTGATACGGTAGACATGCAAATGTCCCGTGTTTTTTTGGTTTTGTATTTTTTTAGATGGAGTTTCGCTCTTGTCGCCAGGCTGGAGTGCAGTGGTGCGATCTCGGCTCACTGCAACCTCCGCCTCCCGGGTTCGAGCAATTCTCCTGCCTCAGCCTCCTGAGTAGCTGGGATCACAGGCACGCGCCAGCCACCCCTGCAGGCTAATTTTTGTATTTTTAGTAGAGATGGGGTTTCACCATGTTGGCCAGGCTGGTCTCAAACTCTTGACCTCAGGTGATCCGCCCACCTCAGCCTCCCAAAGTGCTGGAATTACAGGCGTGAGCCACGGTGTCCGGCCTGTACTGTGGTTTTATAAGATGTGAACATGAGGCTGAGCATGGGGGCTCAGGCCTCATCCCAGCACGTTGGGAGGCCAAGGCAGGTGGATCACCTGGGGTCAGAAGTTCGAGACCAGCCTGGCCAACATGGTGAAACCCCATCTCTACTAAAAATACAAAATTAGCCAGGTGTGGTGGTGGACACCTGGAATTCCAGCTACTTGGGAGACTAAGGCAGGAGAAGCTTCAACCCGGGAGGCGGAGGCCGCAGTGAGCCGAGACCGCGCCATTGCACTCTAGCCTGGGCGACAAGAGTGAAACTTCGTCTCAAAAAAAAAAAAAAAAAAAAGAACTGAAATTAATTACCAATGATGACATTTTCTTCATATTCCTTTTTAGTATTTTCTAATTACTTTTTCAATCAGAAAGAAAGAACTGCTAACGGTGGACTGCAGGTCATGGAAAATGCACAAAGCCATTTCTGTAAACTTCTTTCATATGTATGTACGGTTGTTTTGCACATACGTGCGTGTTTACAGGGAAGGCATTTCCCAGGCTTTCTCTCTGGAACGGTGAGACTGATAATTTTTGGTTGTGGCAGTTGATGGTCTCCATTTTACTACGGTTTTACCACCTAAGACACGCATTGTTTGTGTAATAAAAAGTAATAAGAGGATTTATTTTTCTACCTCCTTGACTTCCCCCACGGCCTTACCCAACACCCACGATAATTGATCCCTAATCAGATATTCAAATAGGTGCTTCAGGAAAGGCACAGTGGGTTGGCCATTTCGATGATGAATAGTATTTCTTTGTTTTGCCCCCTCCCCACTGCTACCCCCTCCCTTGACCCCTCTTTTTGCGATCCAACCTCGACTTCGCCCCCCGCCCCACTAGAATCTCGCAAATATCTTTGGTTTTAAGAGTTCCCTGGGGAAGCCTTGTTCTAAATGAGGTGTAAAAATCTAAGCGGCACACACACAAAAAAATAGCGCGAGGTTGGAATCAATATTCTCTTCACAGCTCCATTGATTAACAACCATATTCTTCATTTATTAATTATGAAGGGGGATTTCAGAGCCTCCATCTCCTTCTTTCGCGGTGACACGGTGCTTGCCCCTCCTCCCTGCCTCCCCAGGTCTGGGGCCTGTGGTACCCAGGGCTCAGCATCCCCGCAGCCAGGGGAGGAGGGAGGGAGGTGGGCATTCTGCCCCCACCGGCGGGTCCAGCCAGGAGCAGAGAGCTCCATCTTGCTTTGAAATCAGGCTCAACGCAAAAGGGTCTAGTTCTCTGTTCCCATGCTGGCTTTGCCATCTGTCCCCTTAAAAGACAAGCTCTATGGCTAGGCGCGGTGGCTCACTCCTGTAATCCCTGCACTTTGGGAGGCCGAGGCGGGCAAATCACGAGGTCAGGAGTTCCAGACCAGCCTGGCCAACGTGGCGAAACCCCGTCTCTACTGAAAATATGAAAATTAGCCGGGCACGGTGGTGCATGTAGTTCCAGCTACTCGGGAGGCCGAGGCAGGAGAATCGCTTGAACCTGGGAGGTGGAGGTTGCAGGGCGCCCAGATCATACACTCCAGTCTCGGCGACAGAGCAAGACTCTGTCTCAGAAAAAAAAAAAAGAATAGAAGCTCTCCATGGCTGGGCGCAGTGGCTCATGCCTGTGATCCCAGCACTTTGAGAGGCTGAGGAGGGTGAATCATGAGGTCAGGAGTTTGAGAGCAGCCTGGCCAACATGGCAAAACGCCGTCTCTACTGAAAATACAAAAATTAGCCAGGCATGGTGGTGGGCACCTGTACTCCCAGCTATTTGGGAGGCTGAGGCAGGAGAATCACTCGAACCCAGGAGGCGGACGGTCCAGTGAGCCAAAATCACACCAGTGTACTCCAGCCTGGGCGACAGAGTGTGAGTCTGTCTCAGAAAAAAGAAAAGGAAGAAGAAGAAGGAGGAGGAGGAGGAGGAAGGAGGAGGAGGAAGGAAGGAGGAGGAGGAAGGAGGAGGAGGAGGAAGGAGGAGGAGGAGGAAGGAGGAGGAGGAAGGAGGAGGAGGAAGGAAGGGAGGAGGAAGGAAGGGAGGAGGAAGAGGAGGAAGAGGAAGGAAGGAGGAGGAGGAGGGGGAGGAGGAGGGGAAAGGAAGGAGGAGGGGGAGGAGGGGGAGGGGGAGGAGATCATCTTCGTGTGGGACCCTGTGTGCTTTCCCTGCTCTGTTTCTGATGCTGGGTGCACGTGCTCTAGAAACTGTGCTGAGTGAGAAGACAGTGGCGAAGTCACAGACACGGGAGACAGGAAGAGACAGGCAGCAGGGAGTGGAGCTGGAAAGCGCCTCTGGCCACGGTCCACCCACGTGTGTTGGCCTCTGGGAGTCTCGTCTCCCTTTCCCCTGCTCTATTTCTGACACTGGGCACCCATGCCCAGTAAAGCTGTGCTGAGCGAGTCAACCATGGGCGTGGTGGCTGAACAAGGCACCTGGCGGTCCTGGGTCCCACCTTCCTAACCCTGTGGGCCTCAGTTTTCTCATCCGTAAAATGGCACCTCCATCAGATGAGGCCATACCTCATGTGAGGCTGAACCTCCCTGTTTATATTGCGGGGGATGCCTTTCATCTGGGAAGTCACTGGGTCAGGAGCCAGGTCAGATTCACCTGGATGAGAATCACAACGGCCTAAAAGTGATCACTGAAAATGCTTGTGGGTGGATAAATGGATGGGTGCACTGAGGAGTGGATGGGTGGACTGAGGCGTGGATGGGTGGACTGAGGAATGGATGGGTGGACTGAGGAGTGGATGGGTGGACTGAGGAGTGGATGGATGGACTGAGGGGTGGATGGGTGGGCTGAGGGGTGGATGGGTGGGCTGAGGGGTGGATGGGTGCACTGAGGGGTGGATGGGTGGACTGAGGAGTGGATGGGTGGATTGAGGAGTGGATAGGTGGGAGGTCGGAGACGATGGATGGATAAGTGGGTGGGTGGGGGGATGAACAGATGTGTGGTAGGTAGATGAGTGAATGGTATGTAAATGGATAGAGGCATGGGTGGAAGGGGGAATGAATCAGCGAATGAATCTGAGGGTAGTTGGGTGGGCAACTGGAGGAACTGAGTGGATGATGTATGAACAGATGGTGCGTGGGTGTGTGAATGGGTAGAACAATGAATGGGTGGATGAAAAAATAAAAGATAATGAACGGGTGGATGAATAGATGGGTGAATGGTGCGGTGAATGGATCAGTGGGTGGCTGGTTGGCTAGGTGGGTGGGTAGATCGATATATGAGTGACTACATGTGTAATGTGTGGGAGAATAGACAGATGGCTGGATAGATGGCAGGATGGATGGCTAGAAAGATAGATGAATGAATGGATGAGTAGATGGGGGGACAAATGGGTAGATGGATGGGAGGATGGATGGCTAGATAGACAAACGAATAGATAAGCGGATGGGAGGACAAATGGGTGGATGGATGGGAGGATGGTTGGATGGATAGGAGGGTGGATATATGTAGTAAAAATGGATAGGATAGATGAGTGGGTGGATGGATGAATGGATGGATGGATGGATAGATGAATCCATCCATGGATGGGTGGATATAGGATAGACAGGATAGGATGGATGGATGGATGGTGTAGGAGGACGAATGGGTAGACGGGAGAATGAATGGGTGGACCGATAAATTAATGGACAGGAGGATGATGAATAGATAAGTGGGACGATGCAATAGGTGAGAAGATGGATGGATGGATGGATGGGTGGATGGTTGGATGGGTGGATGGGTAGGAGGATGAATAGATGAATGGATGGATGGGTGGGAGGATAGATGGAGGGATGGGTGAGTGGATGGGTGGATGAATGGATGGATAGGTAGATGGATAGATGGATGGATGGATGGTGGGTAGGTGGGAGGATGAACAGATGAATGGATGGATGGGTGGGAGGATAGATGGAGGGATGGGAGAATGGATGGATGGATAGATGGGTGGATGGATGGATGGGAGGATCGATGGGTGGGAGGATGAATAGATGAATGGATGGATGAGTGGGAGGATAGATGGAGGGATGGGTGAGTGGATGGGTGGATGGATGGGTAGATGGATAGATGGATGGATGGATGGTGGATGGGTGGGAGGATGAACAGATGAATGGATGGATGGGTGGGAGGATAGATGGAGGGATGGGAGAATGGATAGATGGATAGATGGGTGGATGGATGGATGAGAGGATCAATGGATGGGAGGATGGAGGGTGGATGGGTGGGAGGATGAATAGATGAATGGATGGATGGGTGGGAGGATAGATGGAGGGATGGGTGAGTGGATGGGTGGATGGGTGGGTAGATGGATGGATGCATGAATGGATAGATGGGTAGATGGATGGGAGAATAAATGGGTGTGGGAGATGGATGGATGGGAGGATGGATGGATGGATGGATGGATGGATGGATGGATGGATGAATGGGTGAATGGATGGATGGAAAGATGGATGGATGGGTGAATGGATGGATGGGTAGATGGGTAGATGGATGGGAGAAGGAATGGGTGTGGGAGGATGGACGGATGGGAGGATGGGTGAGTATTGGAGAATGGAGGGATGATAAATGCGACAGTGTCTTAGTGGAGAGGCAGGTGGGTGGGATGGTGGAAGGATGGTGGTGAGTGGGTGGGTGTAGGTGGGTGAACACAGGGCCAGAGTGGGATTATTTTGCACTGGTTCCCCGTGCAGCACTCCAGCTTTCTGGAGCTCCCTTTCCCAATATTGTACCTGTGTGAGGACACCTGGTCCCGGCTCAGTCCTCTGTAAAGGACAGTGGGGGTGGAGTGCGTAGAGGGAAGGAGGCCGATAAGAGGGTCTCACCTGTAGCAGAAACAGCAGGAGACTGGAGCTGGGATCAAGGGGGTGGGCCTGGGGGGAAGAGCAGGACTCCAGGCCAGAAGGGACTCCCGGTCGAGTAGAAAGCCCAGCCCCGCAGCCTGGTCCTCCTGAGGGACCCTGTAATAGCCGAGCTGGCCGCTCCCCTCCCTGCTCGCTACCACCCACCGGGGCTCCCGACCCCCCTCCCCTCCCCCACTCCAAGCGCTCCCAGCCTCTCCCCTCCCCCGGCTCCGTCTGTACCCCGCCCCGTGCTCTCTGTGGGGGTCTGGGAGCAGAGGGGTGGCTCCGCACGGGGTGCCGGGGCGCAGAGCCTGCGGCAGGAGCTGTCAGCACTGATCGTGGGGAGGGGGCTCCTCCACCCGAGGTCGATGGGAGCGGGGGCCCAGGCTGCGGTTTACACTGAATCCACAAAAATCACCGAAGCTTGAAAAGTGCTCAATACGCCATCGATCGCTCTCTGCTGATCGGTGCCGCCGCCGCAGCAGGGCGAGGGCGGGGAGGCGAGCAAATCAGGCTCCCTGCCTGCACCCCACGGCAGCCCCAGGGCCTGGGCAAGAGGTGCCCATCCCGTGGGCAGGCCCGGGCTCCAGGCCTGAGGACACTGGGCAGGTGGGGGGTTGAGAGGGGGTGGGGAAAGAACGCCCCCTCCTCTGCCCTCCCAGTGCTATCTATGGACTTGGAACTGCAAAATCCTTCCCCAGGCCGGGCGGGGCGGCTCATGCCTGTAATCTCAGCACTTTGGGAGGCTAAGGCGGGCGGGGCGGCTCACGCCTGTAATCCCAGCACTTTGGGAGGCTGAGGCGGGTGGGTCACTTGAGGTCGGGAGTTCAAGACCAGCCTGGCCAACGTGGTGAAACCTCATCTCTACTAAAAATACAAAAATGAGCCAGGCGTGGTGGTATATGCCTGTAACCCCATCTATTCCGGAGGCTGAAGCCGGAGGATCCCTTGAATCCAGGAGGTGGAAGTTGCAGTGAGCCGAGATCAAGCCACTGTACTCCAGCGAGGGGGACAGAGCAAGACTCAGTCTCAAAAAAAAAAAAAAAATCCTTCCCCAGATGCTTCCAGCAACACGGAGTTCAGACGAACCCTGGCTCATTTGCTGCGGCTGCTGTGTGACACTGAGTGGGCTTCTTAACCTCTCTGTGCCTCCATCACCGTGTCTGCAAGGTGGGTATTGCAGCACGCACCCTCCTGCAGTTCACGGCGTCCTCAGTGTCTTGCTTGTGAATGTCCTCTGACCTTCTGGGGCTTGTCTCCTTCTCAGCTGGGGAAGAGGTTGTCCTGCCTGAAAAGCCTCTTCCTCAGTGCAAAGGCTTCAAGGCAGGAAACAGCTTAGAGCACTAAGGAACTGCCAGTGCCGGTGGCCATGACATGTGTTCAGCAGGAGGTCCGTGGGAAGAGGGGAGGCCGCGGGGTGGACAGCCACGTGCTGGGGCAGCGTTGGTCCTTTTATGTTTTTTGTTTGTTTTTGTTTTTAATTTAATTTTATTATTATTTTTTAAAGATGGGGTTTCACCATGTTGGTCAGGCTGGTCTTGAACTCCCAACCTCAGGTGATCCACCCGCCTTGGCCTCCAAAGTGCTTGGGTTACAGGCGTGAGCCACCGCGCCCGGCCCTAGTTTCGTTTTTTGAGGTGGAGCCTGGCTATCGCCAGGCTGGAGTGCAGGGGCGCCATCTCAGCTCACTGCAACCTCCACCTCCCAGGTTCAAGCGATGCTCCAGCCTCAGCCTCCTGAGTAGATGATTTTTTTTTTGTCTGCGTTTGTTCTTTATCCTGGAGGTGACACGGAGCCACAGGGGACTTAGAGGTGCGACATGAATGGAGCAGCTCCCTCCCCAGAGCTGAGCCCGTGTCCTGGCTGGCCTCCGTGCTGACCTCACCTCTCTTCTCCCCCCACGGCCCACTGGTCACCACGTCCTGCCCTTCTCCCTCTGAAGTCTCTCCCGCTGACCCCGCACTGGCCCTGCAGAGACCTCTCAAGTCCAGGTGTGAATTCGGCCCTCCGCCACTCCAAGCCCTCCCACAGCTCCCCCCACTGCCCAGGGCTCTTCCCACCCATGACCCCTTCGCTGCCCGTGTGGCCACGCGCCGCCCAGCCCAGCAGGCCCACCACACACTGCAGCACCGCCTGGCTGTGCCACCCTCACCCTCCTCCCACCCAGCCTTTGTCCTGCAGGTCGTCCCCTACCCTGCATGCCATGAAAGCCCTCCTCACCTTCAAGCCCTTCTCCAGAAGCCCTCCCAGGCCTCCGAGTTCTCGGGCTGGGGTGTCTGCACCCTCTCTCCCAGCACAGCCTGGACCGGCTGGGGGACCTGCCCGTTTCGTAGAAGGTGGAAGAATGAGGCATTGGCAGCAGGGACTGGGGTTGCCAAGCCCAGGAGATACAAAGCCAGAACCTTCCTCCGAGTGCTGGGGAAACTGAGGCCCCACTGGCAGATCCTGCTGCTTCAGCTCCCACTGGCCTTTCAGCACAGCCCCCAACTCACATCCCGAAGGATCCCCCAGTACCAGGTCCCAGAGGGAGAGAGAGTAGAGAAAAAGAGAGAGAAAAGGCAAGTGGGATCAGGGCCTCCCCTCACTACCCATTTCACGAGACCCCCTCTCTTTCTGGAGGCCCCCACTCTGCGAGTCTCGGCCCCCCACCGGGGCCCCCCATCTGACCTGCGCCAGAGCAAGGGCCGCCCCCACCCCTGCCCTCACCCCCTCTCCAAAGGTCAGGGAGCTAATTCCATTCCCACGAATCTCTCACACCTGGATGATTAATAATTGAAGAACATGTATTTCTTTGGGGGCCCAGGATAAATCAGAAATAACTACAGCATTCATACGCTGCCAGAGGCACAGCACCCGTGGAGGGACGGAGCCAGGGGAGGGGGCGCGGGCTTTCAGGAGCCCAGAAGCCAGGACGACACTGAAGAATGAATTCAAAACCACCCTAATACAATCAGTTGCGGAGGACGTTCTCTGCACCGGGAAGGCACTGTGCTGAGGCCTTGGAAGCCAATGATCTCACCAACCCCATCTGACAGATGGGGAAACTGAGGCAGGGACCAGAGAAGTGACTCGCCCACAGTCACACAGCTGGGATTCAAGCAAAGACCATCCCCTCACACCTTTATCCTGTCTTCCCGTCACCAGTGCCAGGCTTGCAGGGGGCGCAGAGGCCGGCGGGCACGGGGGCTCTCCTTCCTGCACCCTGACGGCCCGTGGCCTGCACGTGTCATCCGCACTCACCTGGCATGTCCTGAAAATCCTTTTTTTTTTTTGAGACAGAGTCTCCCTCTGTTGCCCAGGCTGGAATGCAGTGGTGTGATCTCAGCTCACTGCAACCTCCACCTCCTGGGTTCAAGTGATTCTCCTGCCTCAGTGTCCCGAGTAGCTGGGATTACAGGCATCGACCACCAGGACCAGCTAATTTTTCCTATTATTGTTTTTGTTTTGTTTTGTTTTTTGAGATGGAGACTCACTCTATCACCCAGGCTGGAGTGCCATGGCACCATCTCGGTTCACTGCAACCTCCGCCTCCCAAGTTCAAGCGATTCTCCTGCCTCAGCCTCCTGAGTAGCTGGATTACAGGTGCCTGTCACCAGGCCCAGCTAATTTTTAGTAGAGAGTGTTTTACCATGTTAGCCAGGATGGTCTTGATCTCCTGACCTCGTGATCTGCCCGCCTCAGCCTCCCAAAGTGCGGGGACAACAGGTGTGAGCCACTGTGCCCGGCCTTATTTTTTTTTGTATTTTTAGTAAAGACGGGGTTTCACTGTGTTGACCAGGCTGATCTCAAACGCCTGACCTCAAGTGATTCGCCCACCTTGGCCTCCCAAAGTGCTGGGATGACAGGCGTGAGCCACTGCTCAGGGCCCAAGTGACATCTTGAGGCTCAGCCCCACATGAGGTGGGACGGGCAACGCCTGACCCTGTGTGGGGCAGCTTCAGGATCTACTTGATGGAAACTGATGAGGTCAGAAGACACAGGGGCATCCAGGTTCAGGGCAGTACCAGCCCCAGCAGCCAATGGGTGGAAGCCCCAAGTGTCCACCACCAGACAGAAGGATACACAGGACTCAGCCACGAAAAGGAAGGAGACTCTGACCCAGGCCACCGCATGGATGAACCTTGAGATCATCACACTCAGTGAGAGACGCCAGATACAGAAGGACCAATCCTGTGTGACTCCACTCATAAAAGGCCCCTAGAGTCAGCAGATCCAGAGATAGAAAGTAGCATGGGGCCGAGTGTGGTGGCTCACGCCTGTAATCCCAGCGCTTTGGGAGGCCAAGCGGGGAGGATGGCTTGAACTCAGGAATTTGAGATCAGCCTAGGAAACATGGAGGAAGCCTGTCTACAAAACATGCAAAACTTAGCCGAGCATGGTGGCATGCACCTGTAATCCTGGCACTTTGGAGGGCTGAAGCAGGAGGATTGCTTCAACCCGGGAGGCTCCAGTCACCCGAGATCACGCCACTGCACTCCAGGCTGGGCAAGAGTGAGGCTCTGTCTCAAAAAAAAAAAAAAAAAAAATCTTGAGATGGGAAACTTTATCTATAAATGTTTTACCACCGTTTTAAAAAAGTAAATGTTTACAGGCCGGGCGTGGTGGCTCACACCTGTAATCTCAGCACTTTGGGAGGCTGAGGCGGGTGGATCACCTGAGGTCGGGAGTTCGAGACCAACCTGACCAACATGCAGAATCCCCATCTCTACTAAAAATACAAAATTAGCCGGGTGTGGTGGCGAGTGCCTGTGATCCCGGCTCCTTGGGAGACTGAGGCAGGAGAATTATTTGAACTTGGGAGGCAGAGGTTGCAATGAGCCGAGATTGCACCATTGCACTCCAGCCTGGGCAACAAGAGCAAAACTCCATCTTAAAATATAAAAAAATAAAAATAAAAAAAGGCCGGGTGCGTTGGCTCACAGCTATAATCGCAGCACTTTGGGAGGCCAAGGGGGGCAGGTTACTTGAGGTCAGGAGTTTGAGACCAGCCTGACCAACGTAATGAAACCCTGTTTCTACTAAAAATACAAAATTAGCCGGGTGTGGTGGTGCATGCCTGTGATCCCGGCTACTTGGGAGGCCGAGGCAGGAGAACTGCTTGAACATGGGAGGCGGAGGTTGCAGTGGACCAAGATGGTGCCATGGCACTCCAACCTGGGCAACAAGAGCGAAAAAAGAAAAGAAAAAGTAACAGTACCACAGGCAGGCACCGCCACACCTGCCTGCTTTTTTAATTTCTATTTTTGTAGAGATGGGATCTTGCCACGTTGCCCAGGCTGGTGGAAAACGCCTGGCCTCAAGCGATCCTCCCACCTCGGCCTCCCAACGTGCTGTGGTTACAGTCGTGAGCTTGAGGAGGGAGTATGGCGCTGCCCACATCTTGATTTCAAATTTCTGGCCTCTACACTGGAGAATGACGCTGTGGGCTTTTTTGTTTTGTTTTTTTGAGACGGGGTCTTGCTGTGTCACCCATGCTGGAGTGCAGTGGTGTGATGTTGGCTCACGTGCTCCTCCTACCTCAACCTGGCAAATAACTGGGACCAAAGTCATGCCTGGCTAATTTTTGTATTTTTTGTGGAGCTCAGAGTCCCGCTATGTTGCTCAGGCTGGTCTCGAACTCCTGGCCTCAAATGATCTTCCTACCTCAGCCTCCCAAATAATTGGGACCAAAGGCACGACCAGGCCTGGCCAATTTTTATAGAGATGGCGGGGGGAGGTCTCGCTATGTTGTCCAGGCTGGTCTCGAACTCCTGGCCCAAGTGATCCTCCCGCCTCGTTCTCCCATAGCGCCGGGATCACAGGCGTGACCCCCTCACCACCTCCGATCCAGGTAGGAGCAATCTCTCCATCCCATTTCACAGGCGGGAACGTCGAGGTTCTGCCCCTTGCCCGAGCTAGCGAGTGGTGGGAACGGGACTGGGAACGGGACAGTGGAGCCCCTGCGCCCACCTGCAGGACGCCGCGGACCCCGAGGAAGCCCGGGGCTGGGTGCTGGCGGAGGCTCCGCGGCGTGGTCCAGCAGGCGGGAGGCGGTGCTGCCGTCGCTATTGTTGCCATTACCGTCACGGAGAGACAGGCCGAGGCGGGGGCACCGGGCCCCTCCCGGAAGCCCTTCCCGAGCTTATTCAGCGCCTGGGGCGGCAGCGGTCGATGGCCGCCGGGCGCCGGCAGAGCCCGCGCCGGGCCGCACGAGTGCGCATGCGCGCCGCCCCGGGATTGATCGGCCGCGCTCGGGTCTCCCGGCATCCGGCCGGCCCCGCCCCCACGCGCGTTGCCCGGCAACCGCGGCCCGGCACGCTCCCATTGGCCGGCAGAGGCCCCGGCCCCGCCCGCGCGTGGTCACTTGGTCAGTGCGGCCGGGGCTTCGCCGCGGGCCTGGCTCCTTGTGCGGGTCGATGCCGCCTCGCATCTGACCTTTCCCGGCGCGGGGAGGGGGTCCTGGAGGATGGAGAGAGCTGGACCATCTTGGAAAGAAACTTTATTGACCCGTCTCTTATCTTGGGGACGCACGGTTCCCGCGGAGGGGGGCGAGTGTCCGGCCTGGTGGGGGTGGGGGCGGCCGGGACCCCCCTCCTGGACATGCCGCGGGTCCCCTGCCCGCCGCCCTGGCCATCTCCCCGGGCGGGCTGCCTCCTTTCCCTAGACGGGAAAACCGAGGCCCTCAAGGGCTCGGGGGTTACCCAAGGCCCACCCGGTCTATGGGGTGCGAGGGGCCTGGAGCCCAGAAGGTGAGGCTGGGGGCTCCAGGTTCCTTCTGCCACGCCATGCTGACATCTGCACCCTCCAAAGCTAAAACGTCTTCCCACGTTGCTGGGCCCACACCTTGCAGCCTGGAACCCACCACCCCATAAGGAGGGGCCGTTCCTTACATTTAAATGCAGTGTTGAACAGCCACGAAAAAGAAGGAAATTAGATCCTTTGCAGCAACCGGGGTCCAGGTGGAGACCCTTATCCCCAGAGAATGAACGCAGGCACCGAAAAGCAAGCTCCATGTTCTCACTTGTAAGGCAGAGCTAAACTGGGGCACTCATGGACATGAAGATGTGGCTGATAGGCCTGGAGGGCTCCCAAAGCCGGGAGGGAGGGGACAAGGGCTGCAAAACTCCTGCGTGCCACGCTTGGCACCTGGGTGACCGCGGGATCAGTCCTGCCCCAAACCTCGGCATCACACCATGTACCCATGGAGCAAACCTGCATATGTACTCCCGAATCTAAAATGTAAACGATGAAATTTAAAAATAACAACAGGCTGGGACCAGGCCCGGTGACTCACGCCTGTAACCTTAACACTTCTGGAGGCCGAGGCGGACGGATCACTTGAGGTCAGGAGTTCGAGACCACCCTGGCCAATATGGGGAAACCCCGTCTCTACTAAAAGTACAAAAATTAGCCAGTCGTGGTGGTGAACGCTGTAGTCTCAGCTACTTGGGAGGCAGAGGGAGGAGAATCGCTTGAACCTGGGAGACGGAGGTTGCAGTGAGCTGAGATCATGACACTACACTGCAGCCTGAGCAACAAAACAAGACTCTTGTCTAAAAAAATTAATTTAAAACAGATAATGGGCCGAGTGTGGTGTGGCTCATGCCTATAATCCCAAAACTTTAGAAGGCTGAAGTAGGGGTATTGCTTGAGCCCAAGAGGTCAAGACCAGCCTGGGCAACACAGCGAGACCCCATCTCTAAAAAATTATATATATATATATATATATATATATATATACACATACACATACATATTTTTTGAGATGGAGGTTAGTTCTCTTGCCCAGGCTGGAGTGCAGTAGTGTGGTCTCAGCTCACTGCAACCTCGACCTCCCGGGTTCAAGCGATTCTCCTGACTCAGCCTCCCAAGTAGCTGGGATAACAGGTGCGTGCCACCACATCTTGCTAAATTTTGTATTTTTGGTAGAGACAGCGTTTCGCCAAATTGGGCAGGCCGGTGTTGAACTTCTGGCCTCAA
Organism: Cheracebus regulus; assembly: GCA_963574635.1. Classification (NCBI taxonomy): domain Eukaryota; kingdom Metazoa; phylum Chordata; class Mammalia; order Primates; family Pitheciidae; genus Cheracebus; species Cheracebus regulus. Next base: position 15,136 of record CAUYQU010031188.1, on the reverse strand, counting down.
GCGCTCCTCCTGCCTCGGCCTCCCAAAGTGCTGGAATGACAGGCCTGAGTCCCTGCGCCTGGCCTAAAAACATAGTGGCTTAAAAATAATAAATGCAGGCCGGGTCTGGTGGCTGACGCCTGTCATCCCAGCACTTTGGGAGGCTGAGGTGGGCAGATCACGAGGTCAAGAGATAGAGACCATCCTGGTCAACATGGTGAAACCCCGTCTCTACTAAAAATGCAAAAATTAGCTGGGCGTGGTGGTGGGCGCCTGTAGTCCCAGCTACTCGGGAGGCTGAGGCAGGAGAATGGCTTGAACCCAGGAGGCGGAGGTTGCAGTGAGCCGAGATCCCGCCATTGCACTCCAGCCTGGGTAACAAGAGCGAAACTCCGTCTCAAAAAAAAAAAAAAAAAAAAAAAATTAGCTGGGCGTGGTAGCATGCACCTGTGGTCCCAGCTACTTGGGAGGCTGCGGTGGAAGAATCGTTTGAGCCCAGGAGGTGGAGGTTGCGGTGTGCCGAGACTGTGCCACTGCCCTCCAGCCTGGCGAGGAGCAAGACTCCATCTCCAAAATAATAATAATAACAATAATAAATGCAATGTTGAAACGAAAGGCCTTAGGAACAGTGTGAGATCTTCATGTCCAAAGGACACTCCCAGTCCACAGAGGCCCTGTGTGGGGAAGTCCCAAGCGAAGGCTATGGTCTTGAGCAAAGCTGGTGGTTATTTTAAAGGGGATGTGGGGCCGGGCACGGTGGTGGCGGGTGCCTGTAGTCCCAGCTACTCAGGAGGCTGAGGCAGGAGCATCGCTTGAACCCGGGAGGAGGAGGTTGCAGTGAGCTGAGATTGCACCATTGCCCTCCAGCCTGGGCGACAGAGCAAGATTCCATCCCCTCCCCAACAAAGAAAATCCCAAATCCCTCATCAACCAACTGGGCTTATTCAAATGAACAACTACACTATGTCAAAAGAAGGTGTAGCAGAGGAACACAGATGGCCCGGTTATAAAATGCTAGGGCTCCCTGTGTGGAGCCAAGGTGATTTCTTTTTCCTTTGAGGGTGAAAAACAAGATTGGCATATTTGACACATCTGTGAGTGGTTTAATACTTAGCACGCATGATGGTTCCGGTACACGTGCCATGCCAACTCCAGGGCTGAGATTTGTTTAAAGGTCTCTGTTAATCCCATGTCTACCCAAATCGCTGTGGTTGTAGAGGAGAGAGCCTTCTGTGCAGCTCCGTAACCATCCTAAAGGAAACAGACAAAGACAAAATCGCTGGTGGTAGCCTTGTCCACCCCGTAAACTCAGCCCTGGACACTGCTCGGGCCTCCCAGCCTCTGTCCTGCATGGAAGCCTCGCTCCTCACTCGCCCCCGAGATCCGCATTTATTTCATATTTTCCCCATAATGTTCCACCTGATGGCTCCTTGTTTTTCCTCTGACGCTGCGTTTCTAATTCCTCACAGCTAAGGAAGGTCGCATTGACCAGCGGATTGCGAGGGGGTTATTTTTGCAAGCAGATCCTGGAATTCAATTTTTATTTTAACCTGGTTATTGAGTGGGGAGGGAGAGGGAGGCGGAGGTTGGCCGATTCTCGTGCAAGATGAAAACGCTGGATTTTCACAAAGGTTACGCTGTTTGGAAAATGGCTGCTTGGCTTTTTCACGGAGGGATGCTTCCACGACAGCCCTCGGAGAGCGTGCACGAGTGTGAGGCGTGGCTCCGTGCGGCTCTGCGTGAGTGTGTGAATGAGCTGCAGCGTGTGTGGACAAGTGTGGCGTGTGAATGTGCACGTGTGAGTGCATGCATGTGACAGCGTGCACCCAGAGGCTGTGCCTTTGGTCATGTGTGAATGTGGGTGTGGGTGTGAGTGTGTAAGCGCTTCGTGTGAGTACATAGGGGGAAGGGAGTGGAGGCACGCCAGCGTCTGTGACTGTGTGTGTTGTTAGTGTTGTGGGGTACATGTGTGTACATGAGCTCGTGAGGGTGTGCAAGGGATACACGTGTGATGTGTGAGTATATGTGTGTGTGTGCATGTGCGCACGTCTGTACATATTCGCGTGTGCAAGTCAGTGCACACGTGTGTATGTTGCCAGGTGCAAACATGCAGCCATTTGCGGGTGACAGCTCCTGTGTAGGTACCTAGGACAGCGTGTCTGCGCATGAGTGTCCGTGTGTGAGCGTGTGTTGACGTGTTTGCACAGGCATTCTCGGGTGTGAGGGTGTGTGTCGGTGCACCTCTGTGAGCATGTGTGAGAGTGCCAGAGGCTACACGAGTGTGTGCGTGTGTGTGCATACCTATTTGTGTACATGGCAGTGTGCGGGCATGTGCACACCTTCGTCTGCACCTGCAACCACGCCGCCCCCGTGCTTGACCCCTGACCCTCTCCTGGTCTCCCTGCGGGCACATTGGTCCACGCCCACCCCTCACCCCAGCTCATCTCAGGCCTCCCGTCCACAGCCACCTCTTCGGGAGCCCTCCCAGACCCGCCAGCCGGGTCTGACCGCTTATCAGCCCCAGGCGCCTCGTCTTGAATGGAGGAGCTGCCGGTTCCACTTATGCATTTGTTTCATAAACGTTGGCCTCCTGGGAGCTCCATAACGGCAGAGGCCTGCCTGTCTTGAGCAGGGGTCTGTCCCCAGAGCCCGGGACTGCAGAAGACAGCACCGTGGTCCTGGGTGCGCCCAGAGAACGTGCAACATCGGCCAGGCTGTGCACGGGAGGCCCTCAGAGGTGCAGCGTGGAAGCCCCCTGGACAGATGGAGAAGCTGAGGCCCCGACAACAGGCCCCCCGTCCTCCGAGGCCCGGCGCTGATGGGCGGCAGCTGTGTCCAGGCACGCTGTCCCCGTTGGACATGGCCAGATGCATGGATTTCCGAAGCTGTCTCTCCATCTGGCAGCTTTATTAACCCAATTCAAGGGATCGAGTGATTGAGGGATTGACGTGTTTGCTTATCAGCTCCTCCTGCCTCTCCAGGGATGGGTGCCACGGCGGCCCCAACCCACCCTGCCTCCACCAGCCCAGGGGAAGAAGAGACACCAGATCCCCACCACAGCCCTGAGACCAACACACACACACACATTCAGTGACTCTCACTTACAGGCTCTTGGTGGTTGGGTCAATTCAAGTAGATCTTTCTGGAACATGATGGGCCAATGTCTAACAAATTTTAAAATGTGAACTCAGGCCAGGCCCGGTGGCTCACGCCTGTCATCCCAGCACTTTGGGAGGCCAAGGCGGGCCCATCACCTGAGGTCAGGAGTTCGAGACCAGCCTGGCCAACATGGCGAAACCCCAACTCTACTAAAAATACAAAAATTAGCCAGGTGTGGCAGCGCACAGCTGTAATCCCAGCTCCTCGAGAGGCGGAGGCGGGAGAATTGCTTGAACCCGGGGTTGCAGTGAGCCAAGATCTCACCAGTGCACTCCAGCCTGGGAAACAAGAGCAAAACTCCGTCTCAAAAAACAAACAAAAAACCAAAAAAAAGTTAGCCAGGTAGGGTGGTGAGCACCTGTGGTCCCAGCTACTCCGGAGGCTTGGGTGGGAAGACTGCCGGAGGCTGGGAGGTTGAGGCTGCAGTGAGCCGAAATTGTGCCGCTGTACTCAGCCTAGGAGACCGAGCAAGACTCTGTTTCAAAAATAAAAAGGCCACGTGCAGTGGCTCATGCCTGTAATCCTAGCACTTTGGGAGGCCAAGGCAGGCGGACCACCTGAGGTCAGGAGTTTGATATCAGCCCAGCCAACACAGGGAAACCCAGTCTCTATTAAAAATACAAAAATTAGCTGAGCATAGTGTCACACACCTGTAATCCCAGCTACTCGGGAGGCCGAGGCAAGAGCCTGAGGGCTTGAACCCAAGAGGTGGAGGTTGCAGTGAGCCGAGATTACACTACTGCACTCCAGCACTCCAGCAGCCTAGGCAACAAGAGCTAAACGCAGTCAAAAATTTTTCAAAAAGGCCGGGCGCGGTGGCTCACGTCTGTAACCCCAGCACTTTGGGAGGCCTGGGTGGGTGGACCAGGAGGTCAGGAGCTCGAGACCAGCTTGGCCAACATAGTGAAACCCTGTCTCTACTAAAAATACAAAAATTAGCCAGGCATGGTGGGGGACACCTGTAGTCCCAGGTACTCGGGAGGCTGAGGCATGAGAATCGCTTGAACCCGGGAGGCAGAGGTTGCAGTGAACTGAGATCTCACCACTGCACTCCAGCCTGGGTGACAGAGCGAGACTTGTCTCAAAAAATGAAAATAAATTAAAAAATATAACCCTTCTGGATCTATTCTGGGAAAAGGCTAGTTACCCCCAAATGAGTTGGCAACTTGTGCCCACACAGAACCCTGCACAAGGAAGCTTATGGCACCTTTATTCACAGCTGCCCAAATCTGGAAGCAACCAAGCTTCCTGTGAGCAGGTGGGCTGTGGTGTCTGCAGACAGTGGAGGATCACTCAGTGCTAAGGGAACGCCACATCCAGCCTCGAAAAAACGTGAAGGATGGTGGGAGTGGGGAGCGAGAGGCCGGGCGCATTGGCTCACACCTGTAATCCCAGCACTTTGGGAGGCCAAGGTGGGCGGATCACCTGAGGTCAGGAGTTCAAGACCAGCCTGGCCAGCAGGATGAAATCCTGTCTCTACTAAACATAGAAAAAGTAGCTGGGTGTGGTGGTGCGTGGCTGTAATCCCAGCTACTCAGGAGACCGAGACAGAGAATCGCTTGAACCCGGGAGGCGGAGGTTGCAGTGAACTGAGATCTATGCATTTGTTTCATAAACGTTGGCCTCCTGGGAGCTCCATAACGGCAGAGGCCTGCCTGTCTTGAGCAGGGGTCTGTCCCCAGAGCCCGGGACTGCAGAAGACAGCACCGTGGTCCTGGGTGCGCCTGGCGCCTGGGTGCGCCATATATACATATATATATGTATGTATATATATATACACATATATATATATACATACATATATATATGTATATATATATATACATATATATATATGTATATATATATATGTGTATATATATACATATATATATACATATATATATATGTACGTATATTACTTGCTCAAAAACAGATTGAAAATGTGACAAAAAGTACAGATACCTTTTTTTTTTTTTGAGACAAGAGTCTCTCTCTGTCGCCAGGAGCCAGGCTGGAGTGCAGGGGCGCGATCTCAGCTCACTGCAACCTCCGCCTCCCGGGTTCAAGCGGTTTTCTTGCTTCAGCCTCCTGAGTAGCTGGGACTACCGGTGCACGCCACTGCACTCAGCTAATTTTTGTATTTTTTTTTAGTAGAGACGGGGTTTCACCATGTTGGCCAGGATGGTCTCGATCTCTTGACCTCGTGATCCGCCCGCCTCGGCCTCCCAAAGTGCTGGGATTACAGGTGTGACCCACCACGCCCGGCCCAGATACCTATTTTGTAAGTCAGCTTTTTTGAAATCTGCAGGGCAGGGGAAGCCCCCTCCAACCACCCAGTTCCTCTGCAGCTGGCCCCGATCTGACTTCCCCGGGGACCCAGGGCTTTTCTCCCATGATCCCTGCCCCTGGCCTCCAGAACCCCCAGCTCACTAGCTCCCAGCAGGTAGCAGAGAGTGGCTTGTGTCTACAGAGCTCGGTTGCTCTTCTATAAAGCAAAACTAGGCTGGGCATGGTGGCTCACACCTGTAATCCCAGCACTTTGGGAGGCCGAGGCGGGAGGATCATAAGGTCAGGAGTTCAAGAGCAGCCTGGCCAGCAGGGTGAAACCCATCTCTACTAAAAATACAAAAATGAGTCAGGTGTGGTGACACGCACCTGTAATCCCAGCTGCTCGGAAAGCTGAGGCAGGAGGAGCTCTTGAACCCGGGAGGTGGAGGTTGCAGTGAGCAGAGGTTGCGCCATTGGACTCCAGCCTGGGGATACAGTGAGACTCCATCTAAAAAAAAAAAAAACTCACAAAAGTGAAAATATCACCAGCTTGTCCTGAAAGCAGTGCTTGTTTTCATTATTTAAAAATTCATTCTGGGCTTGGCATGGTGGAGGGCACCTGGAGTCCTAGCTACGAGGGAGGCTCAGGCAGGAGGATGCTTGAACCCGGGAGGTTGAGAAGGATGAGACTGCAGTGAGCTGGGATTGTGCCGCTGTCCTTCAGCCTGGGCGACAGAGTGAGACCCTGTCTCAAAAAAAACAAAAAACAAAAAACCCCAGTGCAGTCCCACCCTCGCCTGCCTGCCCCTGACTCTCAGGAATGACGGAGGCTCCTGCCAGGCCCACAGGCCCCGCCCGCCAGCCTCCCTAACCCCAGTGCTCTCCCGACCTCCAAGCCTTTGATGGCTGTCCTCACTGCCCGGGTGCTCTTCCCACTTCACTGAACGAACTCCTACACCTCTTACACCTTTCGGGGCAAAGGTGCCCTTCTCAGCTTGGGCTCCCAGACCCACTTTCAGCCATGGCTTAAAGTCAGCTGCTGGGTGGGCTCGGGGACTCATGCCTGCCATCTTAGCACTTTGGGAGGCCAAGGTGGGAGGATCACTCAAGACCGGGAGTTCAAGACCAGCCTGGGAAACATCTTGAGACCCCATCTCTACAAAAAAAAAAAAAAAAATCCACAAAAATTAGCTGGGCACAGCGGCGCAGGCCTGTGGTTCCAGTGACTCAGGAGCTGGGTGTGGGGAAGGGCTTGAGCCCAGGAGTTCGAGGCTGCGGTGAGCTGTGATTGCACCACTGCACTTCAGCCTGGGCAACACAGCATGACGCTGTCTCTAAAACAAGTCAGCCACCCTCACACCGTGAGCCTCTCCAACACCGCCACGCCCTCCACGCCCAGCTCCAGGCCTGGCATCAGTGGGTGCAGGAAAAGCTCTAGGGAACAAGCCTGAACCTAGGGCTCAGCTTGTAAAAGTAAAATCAGTGGAGACCCCCCAGCCACACACAGGCAGCGTGAACGTGGGAGAAGGGATGGGCGCCAAAGGGTTGTTAGCAGATGTCTCGAGCCCCCTGCAGCCCCTCAGAGTCGGGGAGGATGGTGGGGGCCCTTTTAAGGACCCAGCGTCACCGTCCTCTCTCGGCCAGCCGGGCACCCACCCACCTGAGCGAGCCTGGAGCAGCCCATTAAGCGATTTTTTTCCTCCACTTACACTTGGCAGCATTGACAAGCATGCTCAATATCTGACGAGGTGCTGGCCTTGGAAGAGAACAAGCCGCCTCGATAAAATATTCCCTCTTGTCAGCGCCCCCTCCCACACCCAGCCCGGAGCTTCGCGTTTGATCCCCTCCCCTAATGAGCTCGGTTTTCTCCCCTCCAGGCGGAGGGGACGCTTCCCCCCCATCCTCACCCGCCCAGCCTTTCAAGTTCAGCAGGGCTGAGATTCAAGGTGGTGGCGGCGGTGCGGGAAGGAAAACCATTTCCAGGTTCTGAGGTTGTCACCTCCCCCAGGAAGTCCTCCCAGAATTTCTGCAGCTCAGATGGTCTCGTGCATTTGCAGGGAGGGGGCTGGGGTACAGAGACCAGGACCTAGGTATTGGCGAGGGGTCATACAGCAGTATGCAGGTGCCAAGATTGTCATGTTTCCATTCATTCGACGAAAGGTTGGGGGGCTGGTGCAGAGCTGGGCGCAGGGGCTCCCAGCTGAGGACTGCACCAAAGTGAGGGGCAGGGCAGGGTCCCAGGAGGCGGCAGAGCTGCAGAGACCCTCAAGAGGAGATGGTGACAACCGGAGGAACTGACAGGCACAGAGCAGCCAAACCGGGGTTGTCCAGCCCGCCTGGAGGTGGGGCACAGAGAGACAGAACCCCACGTGGGGAGAGGCTGGCAGGTGGCAGGCTTGGGAGGAAGCCCCTTCCCAGAACAGAGACCTCCGGCCTGGCTTCAGCACCAGGAACAGCTCCCTGCCACTTCCTCTCTGGGGTTCCAGAGGGACCCTCATTCGTCAGCTGTCCCCCGGCCTGGGAGCCTTGATAGCTGTAGCCCGGATGCACCCAGCTTCTTCCCGCCGAGGCCTTCGGGGCTTCCCGTGGCCTCCCTGGGCTCCAGTATCTTCAATAAAATGGGAATCGCGCCACGACCTCAGGGGGTGGGGTGCGCAGGCACCAATGCCGTTTGTGGAAGATGGGCCAGTGGGCACCAGCCGATTCTTCTCAGTACCCCCAACATTGCAAAGTCTGCCCACGGAAGGGGCATGGCGCCGGGCGCGCTAGCTCACACTGTAAGACCAGCACATTGGGAGGCCAAGGTGGGAGGATCGCTTGAGGTCAGGAGTTCAAAACCAACCCGGCCAACGTAGTGAGACCCTGTCTCTGCTAAAAATTTTAAAATTTGCCAGATGTGATGGTGTATGCCTGTAGTTCCAGATACTTTAAAATCAGATCCAAGCTCCCACCCACCCCCCCCCCCTTTTTTTTTTGAGATAGAGTGTCACTCTGTCACCCAGGCTGGAGTACAGTGGCATGATCTCAGCTTCACTGCAACCTCCGCCTCGGGTTCAGGTGATTCTCCTGCCTCAGCCTCCCGAGTAGCTGGGATTACAAGGCACGTGCCACCACGCCCACCTAATTTTTGTGTTTTTAGTAGAGACAGGGTTTTTCCACGTTGGTCAGGCTGGTCTCAAACTCCTGACCTTGTGATCTGCCAACCTCGGCTTCCCAAAGTGCTGGGATGACAGGCGTGAGCCACCATGCCTAGACCAAGCCCCTTGTTTCATTAAAACTAAACCTGAGACCTGAGAAGAACTGGGCACCTCCTACCAGCCAGATTCCAGAATCTTCTTTCCAGGATGAAAGGGCCTCATGGGCAAGAGGAGGCCAGGAGGGAAGAGGGCCTCCCAGGAAGGAGCAAGGTGGTTCCCACCTGTAATCCCAGCACTTTGGGAGGCCCAGGCAGGTGGATCACGAGGTCAGGAGTTTGGTAACAAAATTAGCTGGGTGTGGTGGCAGACACCTGTGTTCCTGGCTACTCAGGAGGCTGAGGCAGGAGAATCGTTTGAACCCAGGAGGCGGAGGTTGCGGTGAACCGAGATCAGACCACTGCACTCCAGTATGGCGATAGAGCAAGACTCCGTCTAAAAAAGAAAAAAGAAAAAGGAGCCCCATTCGTTCTCCAGATTATGATGTCGTACTTTACAGGGGATGCTGAGGTCCTGGAGGGGAGCCAGAGCTCCCAGGAAGCTCCCCCAGGCTCAGGGGAGACAAGAGACACAAGATTGGGCCACAGAGAGAGACCTGAGGCTCAGGTCTCTGAGGCTAGGCGAAGACGAAGCGAAGGCACTTGCTTTGGTAGAGCAGGCATTGGAGCTGGGTTCTGCAGGTAGAGTAGGAGTTTCTTACCGAGATGAGAGAACATGACCCATGTGGACAGACTTGAGGGGCTGACACCTGGGCTCAGTTCGGGAGATGTCCCCTCCTCAGAGGGGACTGTGGGGGTGGATCTGGAAGGCCGAGGCTTGGAGCCGTGCTGGTCACCTGGGCTCACAGCCCAAGGTCTGCTGGGGCCTCAGCCAGGACGAGGAACAGGTGGCAGTGGCTGCAGGCCGGCTGGAGGAGCCCGGCCTGCCTGGAGGGACCCAGGCACCCTGGGAGCAGGCGGTGAGGGAGGCGGAAGCAAGCCTCACCACCCCCCCTCCACTCACCAGACATCAAACCCAGCCTCCCACCTTTCGAGGTTATTAATTTTTCAGAGAAGAAAATGCTTTTTGTATTTTTTCCAGGCAAAATATTGATAATGGACTTAATGTGGCCTTCCTGCTTTTGTGTGTCGGGAGAGAGAGCTTTTCTGTCCTGGCGGCTGCAGAGGCTGCCCGCCCCCCTCCAGCCCCCGCAGCCCCCATCGGCAGACCCCATGCCCTTGGCTGCCGAAGCCCAGGTGGGGGGGTCGTTTTGATCGACAGCGAGCGGGTTGGTGCAGCCCCCTCCCCACCTCGAGCCTCTCTACCTCCGCCTGCACAAAGCTGGACGCCTGCCCGCCCCGCCGTGGGTCGATGCGTCCTGCCAGGGGAGCTGGCGCTTCCCGCGGCTCCTGGCTGATACATCTTCCAGTTGTTTGAAATCTCGCCTCCTTTCTCTCGTAGCAATGAAGAGGCAGGAAGGCAGGGGCCTCTGTGCATTCACTCCTTCATTCATTCACTCCATTCATTCACTCAGTCACCCATACCCCGGTCACCACGCACCTACTGTGCCCCAGGCTCTGTGCTGGTACAGACCTGGCCCCTGGCCAATATGGTGAAACCCTGTCTCTACTAAAAACACAAAAACTGAGCCGGGTGTGGTGGCGGGCGCCTGTGTTCCCGGCTACTTGGGAGGCTAAGGCAGGGTAGGTGGAGGTTGCAGTGAGCCGAGATGGCACCATGGCACTCTAGCCTGGGCAACAGGGTGAGGCTTTGTCTCCAAAAAAAAAGAAAAAAAAGGCCGGGCGCAGTGGCTCATGCCTGTAATCCCAGCACTTTAGGAGGCCAAGGCAGGAGGATCACCCGAGGTCAGGAGTTCAAGACCAGCCTGGCCAATATGGTGAAACCTCGTCTTAAAAAAAAAAAAAAAAAAAAAAAAACAGGGATAAGATTCCTCAGTGACACAGGACAGCAAGGACCTACCCTTTCTGAGGGTAAATAGCCCGTGCAAAGGCACGGAGGCAGAACCTGCCCCTTCAGTGGTTCTCAGACCTGAACATGCAGCAGGACCCCCGGCGGGGGCTCCTTGAAGCCCAGATTCCCGCTCCCTCCCACACCCCGAGACCCCCACATTGGCAGGCTTCCATTGAGAGCAGCTGGCGCTGGAGGATTTGCACTTCTGACAAGTTCTCAGGTCGTGCTGATGCTGTTGGCCCGGGACCGTCACACTGAGAGCCACAGGGTCAGGGGCTTTGTGAGATGAAGACACCGGCCAAACCTTGACCCCAAGGAGCAGCCAAGGTGGGGGCCCAGGGCCGGACAACCCCAGAGCCCTCACTTACCCTCTGGGTTCTCTAGGAGAGGTCACGCACGTCAAACTCTGGGCCTCGGTTTCCCCATCTGGAAAGTGGGTGCACCAGCTTCCTGGTTTCCTGTGGCTGCTGAAGGCAGGAACCAAGATGACACAGGGTAAGTGGCTAGTGCAGAGCCTGGCACACAGCAGGTGCTTAATAACTGTACCCACTGACTGTAAGCGCTGATGACGGCTGTGTGTGGGATTGATGAAGAGGCATAGACTTTTACCAGGCTGGTGGACGGTGAAAATGCAGAAACTGGCTGGGCGTGGTGGCTCACACCTGTCACATGAGCACTCTGGGAGGCCACGGCAGGAGAATTGCTGGAGCCCAAGAGTTGGAGACCAGCCTGGGCAACATAGCCAGACCCCCATCTCTACAAAACATAAAACTTTGCCAGGCACAGTAGCTCACGCTTGTATTCCCAGCAATTTGGTAGGATGAGGCAGGCAGATCACTTGACTTCAGGGGTTCAAGACCAGCCTGGCCAACATGGCAAAATCCTGTCTCTTCTAAAAATACAGAAGTTAGCTGGGCATTGTGGCACATGCCCGTAGTCCCAGCTACTTAGGAGGCTGAGGCAGGAGAATGGCTGGAACCTGGGAGGTGGAGATTGCAGTGAGCCGATATTGCACCACTGTGCTCCAGCCTGGGCGACAGATGACTCTGAAAAACAGAAACATTTAGCCAGATGTGGTTTGGTGGGCACCTGGGAGGATTGCTTAAGCCTGGGATGTCAAGGCTGCAGTAAGCTCTGATGGCACCACTGCCCTCCAGGCTGGATGCCAGAGCAGGACTCTGTCTCTACATAAATAATGCAGAGACCATGGGCATGGCGCCCCGTGAATGCGTCAGCTGCAGCTGCGTAACAAATCACTCCAAGTTTACCGGTTTATAGCAACATGCAGGCGTTGGCTCCCGGCTTCTGTGGGTCAGGGGTGACTTGACGGTCCTCTTCCCAGCCTCTCCCGAGGTGCCCATCAAGGTTCTGGCTGGGTTGAGCTCCTTTCTGAAGCTCAAAGTCCTGTCCAAGTGCCTGTGGTTGCTGGGAGAATGCGAGTCCTTGCGGCTGTGGGACTGAAGTCCCCGTTTTATTTTGGTAGAGAAGGGTCTCACTATGTTGCCCAGGCTAGTGTCAAATTCCTGGGCTCAAGTGATCCTCCCACCTCGACCCTGTTTTCTTGCTGGCTGTCAGTCACCCATCCACCATTCCTCCTCCAGGGACCAGGACAGAGGACTCAGTTTGCTAAATGGAGGACTTTTTTTTTTTTTTGAAATTGAGTCTAGCTCTGTTGCCCAGGCTGGAATGCAGGGATGCCACCTTGGCTCACTGCAACTTCTGCCTCCAGGTTCAAGCGATTCTCCTGCCTCAGCCGCCGGAGTAGCTGGGATTATAGGCGTCCAGCACCATGCCCAGCTAATTTTTGTATTTTTAGTAGAGATGGGTCTCACCATCTTGGCCAGGCTGGTCTTGAACTCCTGACCTCATGATCCACCTGCCTCAGCCTCCCAAAGTGCTGGGATTACAGGCGTGAGTCACTGCGCGCAGCCTCTGTCGTGTATTTTGTAGACTGACTTCTCTTCCAGGCGTTTCTGGACCTGGGTTGTCCCTTCCTCCGCAATCTGTCTGCGTTCATAGAGGCTGGAGATGGCAGCGGCTTCTGTCTGTTCAGCGTCTGAATGCAGCTCTAAGAACCTTACAAGAATTTTCTCACGTAATGCTCTGAAGAAATCTCCTCCTACAGAGGAGGGAGTTGCTGCACAGAGAGGTCATGAGAGTTGCCCCAAGACACCAGCTGGGAGATGGAAGAGCCAGGATGAGGACTTGGGCTGAATTCCTAGCAGTCAGATTTGAGAGCTGGGATGCACAGTCCATGCTCCACTCGCAGAGTGACCCAGACCAGAGAATCCACCGGCAGGGGCCTGCAGGACGGCAGCCCCCTCCCTGGGTCTGAGCCCCGGCTTTGAACATGGGCTGCCACTGGCATAAATAACCCTTTACAGGACAGGCTCCGGGGGGCCTCACGCCCATAATCCCAGCACTTTGGGAGGCCGAGGCAGGCGGATCATGAGGTCAGGAGATTGAGACCATCCTGGCCAACATGGAGAAACCCCATCTCTACTAAGATACAAAAAAAAAAATTAGCCAGGTGTGGTGGCGCGCACCCATAATCCCAGCTACGTGGGAGGCTGAGCAGGGGAATCGCTTGAACCCTGGAGGCGGAGGCTGCACTGAGCCGAGATCGCACCACCGCACTCCCACCTGGCGGCAGAGGGAGACTCCGTCTCAAAATAAATAAATAAATAAAAATAAAAAGTCAGGCCGGGAGCAGTGGCTCACACCTGTAATCCCAGCACTTTGGGAGGCCAAGGTGGGCGGATCACGAGGTCAGCCTGACCAACGTGGTGAAATCCCTTCTCTACTAAAAATACGAAACTAGCCGGCCGTGGCGGCGCCCGTCATCCCAGCTACTCGGGAGGCTGAGGCAGGAGAAGGGCTTGAACCTGGGAAGCAGAGGTGTGAGCCACCAGGCCCAGCCCCCAGGAAGACAGGTTTTACAGGGCTGGGCTGGGGCACAGGAGGGCCCTGCTGGCCATGCCAGCCTCTGACTCCCAGTCCCCCGCCCGAGCCACGTCTTTGCAGCTTCCTGCAGGTCCAGGGTGCTCCTGGTGCTCCTGAATTTCCCTCGGGCCGCCCTCTGGGCAGAACAGCGGACCACGTGCCACGGCCTGGGACAAGCAGGCAACTTACATCAATTCAGTAAGTCAGCGTGGTCCCCATTTTACAGGTGGGGAAACTGAGGCAAGCCCAGGGACGCGAGCTGCCCAAAGCCGGTCAGCAGGGGAAGGGGCGCCAGGTGAACTTGGGAGCTCCACTGCCTGAGTCCACACCCCAGTCTCTAGCTGCAAAAGTTCTGGGGGCGGGGCACCCAGTTTGCTCGATCACAAAATGGGAAGGAGCGCCCCGCCTAGGCAGCCTGCCGGGAAAGGAAGGACGTCAGGACCCCGTTCCTAAAGAAGCAGAATCCAGGCCACCACCCCAGCCCAGCGGAGCAGCAAGCGGCTCCCAGGAGGCCTGGACTCTGCCTCCAGCACCCATTCCCTCTCCTGCAGCCCCAGCGTTTTTTTTCTTTTGTTTTTCTGAGATGTTTCACTCTGTTGCCCAGGCTGGAGTGCAGTGGCGTGATCTCTGCTCCCTGCAACCTCCGCCTCCGGGTTAAAGCGATTCTCCTGCCTCAGCCTCCTGAGTAGCTGGAATTACAGGCACTCGCCACCGCACCCGACCAGTTGTGTATTTTTAGTACAGACGGGGTTTCTCCATGTTGGTCAGGTTGGTCTCGAACTCCCGACCTCAGGTGATCCGCCTGCCTCGGCCTCCCAAAGTGCTGGGATTACCAGCAAGCGTTTCAACCCATTGAGAGGAACTGAAAAACCGCTCCAGCCCCAGGAAGGCGGAAGGAACAGAAGACCAGGGGCTGCTGCCCACAGGGAAACCAGAACGAATCCATAAAAGCGAGGCTGGCGAACCCCAGGCCTCCCAACTCCAGCTGCGCGGGAGCCCCAGCACCGCCTCCCCTGGAATCTGTCCCTCGGGCCTCAGTTTGCTCCCCTGGGAAGTGGGGCCTGCACTACCCAGCTCCAGGGATTATGAGGGACTCTGCAGAGGGGACGAAGCACCCTCCCTTCCCTTTGTGCGAACCTCTCCTCCTCAGCCCGGCCTCCTCCCGGCCTCCAGAGCAGAGCGGGCCCCACAGCTGCAGCTCCCCCAGGATCGATGGGAGGATCAATTCCAGCAGCACCGCGCTGTGAGTGGGGGGCTCGGCTGGGAAGCCTCCCCTCCCCCCCTTCCTCCCCTCCCCCTTCTGCTTCCTTCCCCACCGCCCCTGCCTCTCCCCCTTTCTTCCTCTCATCCCTCCTTCCTCATCCTCTTCCCTCACCTCCCCCTCCCTCCTCCTCTTCCCCCACTTGCCTCCTCCTCTTCCCCTCTCCTCCTGCTCCCTCCTCCTTCCCCCTCCCCCTCCTTCCCCTCCCCCCCTCCTCCTCCCCCTCCCCCTCCTCCTCCTTCCCCTCCCCCCTCCTCCTTCCCCTCCCCCCTACTCCCCCCTCCCCCTTCCCCCTCCTCCCCCTCCTTCCCCCTCCCCCTCCCCTGTCCTCCTCCTTCCCCCTACCCCCTCCTCCTCTTTCCCCCTCCCCCTACCCCCTCCTTCTCTTTCCCCCTCCTCC
>CAUYQU010031185.1:0-15744 GCA_963574635.1 Cheracebus regulus | reverse complement strand
TTGCAGTGGCTGGTACCTGTTTTTCCTTTCCATATTTACTGCTTCCTTCAGCAGCTCTTTAAGGCAGGCCTGGTGGTGACAAAATCTGTCAACATTTGCTTGTCTATAAAGGATTTTATTTCTCCTTCACTTATGAAGCTTAGTTTGGCTGGATATGAAATTCTTGGTTGATAATTCTTTTCTTTAAGAATGTTCAATACTGGCTCCCACTCTTTTCTAGCTTGTAGCGTTTCTGCAGAGAGATTTGCTGTTAGTCTGACAGGCTTCCCTTTGTGGGTAATCTGACCTTTCACTCTGGCTGCCCTTAACATATTTTCCTTCATTTCAACCTTGGTGAATCTGACAGTTATGTGTCTCGGGGTTGCTCTTCTCAAAGATTATCTTTGTGGTGTTCTCTGTATTTCCTGAATTTGAATGTTGGCCTGTCTTGCTAGGTTGGAGAAGTTCTCCTGGATAATATCCTGAAGAGTGTTTTCCAAATTGGTTCCATTCTCCCTGTTACTTTCAGGTACACCAATCAAACGTAGTTTGGCCTTTTCCCATAGTTTCATATATCTTGGAGGTTTTGTTCATTCGTTTTCTTTCTTTTTGCTCTAATCTTGTCATCACACTTTATTTGATTAAGTTGATCTTCAATCTCCGATATCCTTTCTTCCACTTGATTGATTTGGCTATTGGTATTTGTGTATGCTTCATGAAGTTCTCATGCTGCATTTTTCAGCTCCATCAAGTCATTTATGTTCTTCTCTAAACTGGTTATTCTAGTTAGCAATTCATCTAACCTTTTTTCAGGGCTCTTAGCTCTCTTGCATTGGGTTAGAATATGCTCCTTTAGCTCAGAGTAGTTTGTTATTACCCACCTTCTGAAGGCTACTTCTGTCAATTCATCAAACTCATTCTCCATCCAGTAATGTTCCTTTGTTGGCAAGAAGTTGTGATTTTTTGGAGGAGAACAGGCTTTCTGGTTTTTGGAATTTTCAGTCTTTTTGTACTCACTTTTCCTTATCTTTGTGGATTTATCTACCTTTGGTCTTTGATGTTAGTAACTGTCGGATGAGGTTTTTGTGTGGACATTCTTTTTGTTGATATTGATGCTATTTTATTCTGTTTGTTAGTTTTCCTTCTAACAGTCAGGCCCCTCTTTTGTGGGTCTGCTGGAGTTTGCTGGAGGTCCACTGCAGACCCTGTTTGCCTGGGAATTACCAGCAGGGGCTGCAGAACAACAAAGATTGCTGCCTGTTCCTTCCTCTGGAAGCTTTGTCCCAGAGGGGTACCTGCCAAATGCCAGCCAGAGCTCTTCTGTATGAAGTGTCTGGCAACTCTAGCTGGGAGGTGTCTCCCAGTCAGGAGGTATGAGGGTCAGGGACCCACTTGAGGAGGCATTCTGTCCCTTAGCAGAGTTCTAGCACTGTGCTGGGAGATCTGCTGTTCTCTTCAGAGTCGGCAATCGGGAACGTTTAAGTCTGCTGAAGCTGCGCCCATAGCTGCCCCTTCTCCCAGTTGCTCTCTCCCTGGGAGATGGGAGGTTTATCTATAAACCACTGGCTGGGGCTGCTGCCTTTCTTTCAGAAATGCCCTGCCCAGAGAGGAGGAATCTAGAGAGACAGTCTGGCTACAGAGGCTTTGCCGCACTGTGGTGGTTTCCACAATCAGTTCAAACTTCCAGGTCTCTTTGTTTATGCTGTGAGAGAAAAATCGCCTACTCAAGCCTCAGTAATGGTGAACACCCCTTCCCTCAGCAAGCTCAAGCATCCCAGGTTGACTTCAGACTGTTGTGCTGGCAGCAAGGATCTCAAGCCAGTGGATCTTAGCTTGCTGGGCTCTGTGGGGGTGGAATCCACTGAGCTAGATGACTTGGCTCCCTGGCTTTAGCCCCCTTTCCAGCACAGTGAATGGTTCTGTCTTGCTGGAATTCCAAGCACTGCTGGGGTATGAAAAAAACTCCTGCAGCTATCTCAGTGTCTGCACAAACGGCCACCCAGTTTTGTGCTTGAAACCCAGAGGCCTGGTGGTGTAGGCACTTGAGGGAATCTCTTGTTCTGTGTGTTGCAAAGACTGTGAGAAAAGCATAGTATCTGGGCTGGAATTCACCACTCCTCACAGCACAGTCCCTCATGGCTTCCCTTGGCTAGGGGAGGGAGTTCCCCGATCCCTTGCACTTCCAGGGTTAGGTGACACCCCACCCTGCTTTGGTAGCCCCCTCCATGGGCTCTACTCATTGTCTAACCAGCCCCAATGAGACGAGCTGGAAACTTCAGTTGGAAATGCAGAAATCACCCACCTTCTGCACTGATACCACTGGGAGCTGCAGATTAGAGCTGTTCCTACTCAGCCATCTTCAATATAGATGAATATACTATGCTAAATGAAATAAGCCAGTCACAAAAAGACAAATACTGTATGATTCTATTTATATGAGATCCTTAGAGCACTCAAAACAATGGCGACAGAATATAGAACGGTGGTTGCCAGAGTCTGGGAGAAATGGGGAGTGGGGAGTTTTTATTTAATGGATACTGAGTTTCAGTTTTATGAGATGAAAAGAGTCATGGAGATGAATGGTAGTGATGGCTACACAACATTATGAACATATTCAATAGCACTGATGTACACTTAAAAATGGTTAAGTGGTAAATTTTATGTGATGTGTATTTTATCACAATAAAAATTTGGGGAAAGTAATAATTTAAGAATCCAGAAAGTCATAAATAAGAAAATAAAAAACATTTGTATTTCTGCCACCCAGAGATGCCCATTCTTAACAATCAGCAATTTTATATAATATTTGGACTATGCAGATGCATGAACATATGATTGATTTAGACCACTCCATGCATTTTGAGTTGAAGTCTATTATCTCTAACTCTTTGGGTGTGAATGTTCTCATTTGTTGGATTAGTGACTATCTCAACTAGGACAGTAATTTATTACAAGTTTGGTAATTCTTGGCTGTGAGCATATCTTCCATAGTAGTAGTTCTCCAAGTGTGGTCTGAGGATTCCCAGAAAACCTCCAAGACTCTTCAAGAAATCTGTGATGTCAAAACAATTTTCATAATAGAAATGTTATTTGACTTTTTCACTCTCATTTTTTTCATGAGTATATGGTCACATTTGCCAGATGCTACATGATATATAATTATATCATTGCTCTGATGATTTATGAAATATGTGCTTGTAGATTCTTTTTAAAATTTTTTGACACATTATAATGGTATACATGTATGGAGTACAATGTGGTCTTTTGATACATGCATACATTGTATAAGGATCAAAGCAGAATTGTTAGCATTCCATCACCTCATGCACTTAATAGTTTTTGTCATGAAAACATTCAAAAGCCTCTCCTTTAGCTTTCTGAAATATGCAATACCTTATTGTGCTTGTAGATTCTTGTGTTTAAGAAAGTTTCTCAGATTTAGTTTCCAATATGGTCAATATCAATAGACCATATTATATATCAGCCATAAAATGAAATCTCTTTCATCATTAATAATTTTTAAGAGTGAAAAATGGGTTCTGAGACCAGACCAAAAAATTCAGAACCACTCTTCAATAAGAATGTTTGCCTGCTTGGACCCTACATTGTGGAGCTTCCATATAAGTTTGTTTTGTTTTGGGTCTTTTTCCCTGTAGGGTTTTGAGTCTGCCTCTGCCAGAGTCCCATGGGGTCACAAAATTCTGAATTAGTTTTTCTGTCGGTGGCTCAGTTCTGGATTTCCAAATTATACAGAAATGCTTGCAGGCTCACGGTTTCCATTTCAGATGGGTGACATTTCCTGCCTCTCCCTATGTGGGACAGTTGTGGACTGTATTCTTCCAGGTAGGGATGGGCAGGATGGCTCCCAGCCCACCTGCTGACTATGTTTATGTCCTGGTCATAACTTGAAATGCGCAATGTCAGCTCCCACACACTGCTATATCTTCCTTTTCCACTTCCGGCATCTGAGATTTTTTTCTTTCTTTTGAAGTCAGTTATTTGTTACCCAAATAGTTCTTTGAAATATCCTCTATGCACACAGAATAGGGTGCAGGGTGGGGAGGAGGGGGTTCAGCATGTGCTTCAGCCAGTCTTGACCCAGAGGTTGACATGTTCATAACCTGCTTTAATCACACACTTTATATTGAAAATGTTCTCGTGCTTTTAAATATTCTTCTACCATTTTGTTCCTGTGGTCCACCATAATTCATTTAACCTGTCTTCTGTCATTGGGCTTGTAGGTTGTTTACATTACTTTAGTGTTGTTAATATATGGTGATGCACACACATGTGGTAAGTCTTACTGAGATTTCCTGAAGTCAAAGTAGCACCTAGTTTTGACGTCTTGTCTCCTCCCTCCCTTCCTCCCTTCCTTCCTTTTTATTTTTTTTGACAGAGTCTTACCTTGTTGCCCAGGCTGGAGTACAGTGGTATGATCTTGGCTCACTGCAACCTCCATCTCCTAGAGTCAAGCAATTCTTGTGCCTCAGCCTCCTGAGTAGCTAGGATTACAGGCATGTGCCACCATTCCTGGCCAATTTTTGGCATTTTAGTAGAGAGGGTTTCGCCATGTTGGTCAGGCTGGTCTCAAACTCCTAGCCTCATGTGGTCCACCTGCCTTGACCTCCCAAAGTGCTGGGATTACAGGTGTGAGCCACTGCATTCAGCCAGTTTTAATGTTTTTTATACATAGTATCATATTGTCCTTCAGAAAGGTTGTGACAATTTGTAATTCCAGAGGCATGTAGAAAAGCCCCTATTTCCTTAGATTCTCATCTATGCTGGAAATTATCAGTTGAGATTAGTTTAAAAAAAGGTGTTTTATCATTTTAAGATACAATTCACTATTGGTGAAATTGAACATTTCTTGTGAAATCTTTTATTCTTTTCCCATTTTTGTATTGAGGTTTGTAGTGGATTGAATAGTGACCTCCAGAAAGATACCCTAACCTCCAGAACCTGTGAATGTGACCTTATATGGAAAAAGATGTAAATATGTTAAGGATTGTGAGACGAAATCATCCTAGATTATTCAGGTGGGCCCTAAATCCGATAACAAGCATCCTTATAAGATACAGAAGAGAGAAGACACATAGAGAAAAGGAGAAGACCATGTGAAGATGGAGGCAGAAATTAGATCACAGCCACAGGCCAAGGAGCACCTGGAGTCCCCAGAAGCTAGAAGAGCAAGGAGGGAGTCTCCTTAGAGAAAGTGCTGCTCTACTCACATCTTTGTTTGGGACTCTGGCCTCCAGAACTGAGAGATAATAAATTTCTATATTTTAAGTCATCCAGTTTGTGGTAAACTGTTAGGCAGCCACAGGAAATTAATACAAGATCTTTTTCTTGTTGAATTTTAAGAGCTCTTCACATAGAAAGGATATAAACTATTTTGTCATATATATTGTAAATTGTTTCTCAGGTGACCTTGTGTACAGTGTTTTTCACCATGAAAAGCTATTAATCAATTTTTATATAGTCTATTTAAAAGTTTCTTTGTTCATGTTTTCTGCTTTGTTGTGAGTTTATTAAGGCCCTCCTGAACTTTCAAAACATTCATCTATATTTGTTCTAATTAACTTTAGTTTTATTGTTTAATGTTTAGTTCTGGAACTTTTTTGTTACCTGAGGAAGGGATTTAAAAAAAAAACCAAATATCTCAGAAATAGCTATTAAAATGCTTGTTTTATAAGAGAAAAATTCCCATATGTAATAGTATCTCTTCAGTTTTATTCTTCTCTATTAATGTTTATCTACTGTTGCCTTTATACCAGTTAGCTTTAATTTTTATCACTTTGCTATATGTTTTAATCTCAGTGCCTGTATCCTCCATGATTCATCTTCTCCAAGTATTTATTGATTATTCTCATTTACTTTTTCCTCTAAATAAACTTTAGAATTGCTTACATACTTTTCAAAGAAAAATTTCATTAGGATTTCACTACGTTTATACATTACTTGCAGAACTAAAAGAGTCATCTCATTAAGAAAGATATCTATTATTCAAGCTTTCTTTTATGTAACTCAGTAAAGTTTAGATGCTTTCTTCTTACAATGCCAGTTATTTAATGAACAAGATACATACCTATATATAGAAATATATATATATATATATATATATATATATATATAAACATTCTAAATTCATTTTATATTTGCATACAGTTTTCTCAAAACCATGATATATACTTGGTCACAAACTAGTTTCTGCCAGATCCATTGGGTGGGTCAAGAAACGTGCTGTCTCCTGCAGTAAAACATTAGCATTCACTGGGACAACTCACTGAATTCCATTTGTGGAGCAGAGTGGATACACTGCAAGTAAGGTTTAGACTTGCTTGAGGGTAAATCAGAAAGGGAAGGCTCTGAACCATGCTGACAGTCCTAGCTCACTTTTCGTCTCCATATCCTTCCATAGACCTAGACCCATCTCAGGTAAAGTTGTACAGGAGCAACTTTGCAAGAAGAACTGGCAAGCGCACTCAAAAGTGTCTTCAGTCGAGCCCAGGAGGAGTGCAGTGCTCCCAGATTCCCATCCCTAAGTAGTTAGCAGGATCTCATAGCTCTCTGGGGGAAACCAGATGCCTAAGCAGCATGAAAACAGCCCGCATTATGAAGCATAATCAGTTACAACACTGTCATATGCAATTCCTCCTCTTAAATAACAGTGAGACATTCTCTTCCATCCAATGGCCAAAGACATTCTGGCAGATGGCTTTCCCAGCATTAAACAGGCACCATCGGACTTGAAAGGGACCATCTGTGAATGTGGTAATGACCACTCAAAGTATATGTGGTCAGTTCTGCCTCTTTCACTGGAACTTATGTGAGGGAAACTCAAAGAGAAACAAAGCCAGGAACTGAATTCCTTCCTGGAAGGCAGTGGGGACTGGAAAGAGCAGAAGGAGGAGAGGGACTTCCCTCAACAATTCTGCTCTCTGCTGGGATCAAAAGATCCAATCACTCATTCAGGAAGTATTTTTCCACACCTGTGATGTGCCGGGAACTCTGCTGGGAGCCAAAAGTCAGAGACTGAACAAAACACACCAAGTCCCTGATTGTAGGAAGCTTGCTTTCTGGAGGCAAGACAGAGAGCAAAACAAAGAAATGTAACTTCATATAGTGATGAGTGCCACAAATAAAAATAAGGCAGGGTGAGGGGTTAGAGTAGCTCTGTCCCATAGAATATTCACAACAGTGGAAATTCTGTATCTGACTGTCCAATAAAAATAGGACGATTTAAATTTAAATGACCACAGGTGGCTAGCAGCTACTCTGTTGGATGGTGCAGGGTTAGAGAGTGCAGGAGGTGCTAGTCTTCTAAGAAGAGCGGCCAAGACAGGATATTCTGAGCAGAAGAAATCTGAAGAGAAGCTTGATTAATGATAGGGCATAGGCCATGCTACTACCCAGGGGCTCAGAGCTTTCCAAACACAGAAGACAGCAAGAGCAGAGGGCCTAAGGCAGAGCATGGCAAGGAGGCCAGGTGGCTGAGCAGAGCCAGGGAGGGAGTATCAAGGGAAGTGGCTGGGACAGATCACCCAGGACTTTTGAGAGTCATAGCACAGGCCTTGGGTTTCCTAAGCAAGATGGGTTTAGAGTAGGCGGGTGAGAAGATCGAGAAGAATGTAGCCTAGTGGAGCATAAAACAAGGAGTTCTTTAAAAATCCTATTTATCTAGATATTGGCGATGTCTCCTTTTCTTTTACTAGATCTCATTAGCTCTGCTCTTTCACATTTGTCATCCTTTTTATTCTGACTATGATCACCTTATAATGAGTATGACATCTTTGAAAACAGGTAGCATATATTAAATGTCATTAAAGACAGTTTGAGGAAGGAGGAGGAAGTCAGAGGGAAAGTTCCTCAGTGCAGACAGAGCAGTCAAAGAGAAAAATCCAGCTCTTCATTGTACCTGGTAGGTGCTTGATAAGTATGATCAGCTACGCTTCTTCACCTCCACATTCACCCAATCTATCACCAGAGTTATTACAAAATAAGACTTGTTTCCCTTTCCTCTGTAAGCCTATCACTAGAAGTAGAAGAAAAAGACAGTCTATAAATTAGATACTCCTACCTTGTATATTTAAAACTCGGCTATAGAGCCAATCAAATGTCAAGCAATTACTTAGACTTAAAGACGGGAAACTAAAAGTAGTCACGCTATCCATACACTACCTTAGTGGGACAAATACACAATTGTTCCTAAATTTATACAGAAACTCTACAACATCCCTTGAGTAAACAGGTGTCCCAACATATTAAAATGACCTAATTTAATAGTCATAAACAGTGATCTTATTTATGAGTGAGACACACACCTGGGCTCTCATACTGCCTTTACCACTTACTAGCTTTGTGATATTAGTGTAAAATGGGAAACAACAGCACTGTTGTTAAGATGAAATAACATCAAAAGGCAAATCTTGGTACATGGTACCCATTTGGTAAATGCTAGTTTACCTGAATTTAAAGAAGAATAAAATAATGTAATTTATATATATAATTCATCATCCTGCAGTGATAATACCGGCAATTTCCTTTTTGAAAGGAAACATGATCGTTAAACCTAAGTTGGTCATGCCCTTCTGTAGCCTGGAAGCACAAGCTGGGAGTCATGAAGTCGCAGCATGCTATCTCAGAAAAGGCTCACCCCTAGTATTTACAGCTATTGCTGAGCTATACACCCTCGGGTTTAGCCTGCAAAAGAAAGCTCAAAGAATGTCTACTTGTCTGCCTGTCTTTTCTGAGGGAATCAGGGCAATGTGATTAGCATACTTGCAGAGTTTTAATGCAATTTAAAAGCACAGCCAGATTGATCAAGCCTGCCTCATTCCTATTACACTGATAACAGCAAACCACATTTTCCTGGATCTCAGGAAACTCTCATAGATGTCAACAAGAGGAGAAGACAGAGCCCCCAGAGCTTGCACTGTTCTCCCTTTACTGGCTAGAAAGGATGTATTCTCTCTTTCTACTTTGTCTGTGTTTTACTTAGTAAATATTTCATTTTGCAAGGTTCTTAAGGCAGTGGCTATAAAAGCATCTGCCTTTGTTTACTCAGTACCTCCTGAACACCATGATAAAATCCACTCCAGGGCATTATCACAGGGTGGTGTGGGGTGGGGAGGGGTGCTGTACTCATTGTTTCCTTGCTTGTGGCCTCTAGAAGGAGGGCATCAGGGACGTACTGAACACCTCCACCAGTGCTCTGTAGCTAAATGGGAGCATAGCTTTGAGACCAAGGTGTTTCAGTGGTGTACAAGTCCCCACAGAGCCATCCGCAAAGCATGAGAACCGGAGCATTCATTTACTTAGCCTGCAGTGCTCTGCCCAGGGTTCTGATGGTACATAAGAGATGTGTGCTGAGAAAATGCCATTCAAGGCAGGTCTCTGCTGCCACAAGCCTGGTGTGTGTGCGTGTGTGTGTGTGTCTCTGCGTGTGTGTGTGTGTGTGTGTGTGTGTGTGTGTGTGATTGTGGGGAGGAAAGCACAAATCTGTGCATTAGAAAGAGTAGCATAAGCAATCAAGGTAGTCACTGAGAATGGGTGTTCTCTCCTCTCTTTTCCAATAAAACCTTCTCTTTATTGCCATTGGGGGAGAGTTGGTAAATTAATTCACATACACCATATAAATAAATGGCTAAGGAGTTCCTACAATACCTCTTTCCGTGAGATATTTCTCTCTTAATTCCTTAGTCCAAGAAAATGTGTTAAGTTGTGAAACTTCAAGCTCAGTAGCTAGGTTTATAAGTTAGATATTGGGGGACAAGGACTTCTTGGTTTAAATCCTCCCAAGTGGACTACTGAATATTCCACTAATGTTTGAGAACTGATCTGGCCTCCAAAGGAACAGTGACAAGGGAAGTCAGAATTCATCCATCCACTCCATCAGACTACAAGTGCATAAGGGAAGGAACCAAGTTTTGGCTTATCTCATATTCTTCATAGGCAAGGCAATCCTGGACATTTATTCAACTACTCATTCTTTACATAGCTATTTTGTGCCTGCTCCACAGAAGGGTGTAGACCATCCTTAGATCCTATGCATACAGAAATGAAAGGTCCAGCCCTTGCCAGCAAGGTATCTTCCATTTAGTGGGACCATCCAGCAAACAAACAGACAATTATATTATGATGTGACAAAAGCAATGTGCTGGCACGTGGTATTATGATTTTATGGATAGAGTGAGGTCTAAACTGAGCTGGTCAGGCAAAAGGTAGACAAGCAGAGGCACTCGCTGATTAAGGACTTGCTTATTAAAAGACATAGTAGGAATTCTACGGCATATAGGTATGGGTTGAAAGTTTTCAAAAACACAAGCATGTACTAAGAGGCTTTTGCAAATGTATACCTATGTTAGATGCAAAACAGACAAAAATGAAAACAAAAACAGATTCTAATGGCTTCTCCAACTGTCATACCTCTGGGCCAACAGTGTAACTCAATCTTGGCCTTGTTGGCTAAAATTAAAATTTCAAGTTTCTTCCTTTAGCTTCTTGGTGTGTTATCTCCCTGACATTGTTATCCACCATAAATTAGTGCCATGGAAGAAGGTATAAAGGCACTTTTGTGATGGACAGAAATAATTATTGACATCTGACTATATACAACAGTGTTTTCCAAAATTCATTCTGAAAAATATTGTTAAGTGTCCCCAGAAAGGAAGGTTTATGGCCAAACATGCTGAGGAAACACCTGTCACTTTCCTGCCACTTCCAATACACGTTACCTGGTCTAAGCCACCATCACGTGTCACCTGAACACTACAAGGGCCTCACTCCTGGCATTCTTCATTCCACCTTTGTCCCTCAGTCCCTTTTCCACACAACAGCTAGAAAAATCCTCTCAAAAGGTGTGGCAGGAAACCTCAGTCCCCTACTAAAAACCTTCCAGGAGCCTCTTCCTCATCCGTTGGCCCCGCAAGGCCTGGCCCGCCTCCTCTCTGGTCTTGCCAGCCAGAATGGCCTCTGAGAGGCCAAACACTTTCTGCCTCCAGGCCTTTGCATTCGCTGTTCTCTTGGATTTCAATGATCTCCCCGCAGAGAACAGAGGCTAGCCTCCCTCCTGCACTTCCTTTTGGTGTCTCCTCAAATGTCACCTCTCCATAGAGCCCTTGACCACACCATCTAAGAGTGCCAGTGCCTCGTATCATCATGCCCTGACCCTTTATGTCATTTTTCTTATCATCTCTCACCATCTGACAACATACAACATGTTTCGTATTTGTTCATTGTCTGACTCTCCTTGCCAACTATAAACTCCATGAGAAAAAGAACTTTCCTATTTTGTTATTAGGTAAATTCTAATACCTAGAAGAATGGAAATCTTCTAAGAAAGGAAACAGGTGGCATCATCCAAATTTATCCGACCTGAAAGCACGTCTTTGACAAAGCGTTTTATAGAACAAGCATTCCCAGGACAAGTGGCCAGAAACCAGGGCTGACACACATCAGGGGTGAAAACATTTTTCTGGTGTTGCCAACAGGAGAAGGTTCACTCAAGAAAAACCAAGGCCTTCTCTTGCTAGCAAACATGATTCACACAGTACAGGAACAGGAGAAATGCCACTGCCTCTCAGTATAATACCAAGAAGGCAAATTAACTTTGATATTTCCTGGTCTAATCCTAGGGAGGCAAATTAGCTTGATGCTATCACTGAGGAGTGAACTGTTTCTGCCATGGCCAGTACACTCTGGAGAAAGATGCCTGCCTTTGTCTTCCAGTCTCCATCAGCAACAATGGAATCTAATTATAACAGTCCCATAGGTCACTCTCTAAATGGAAATACACTGCCAAAAGTATTCAGGGTGGATGGAGAAGTACAAAATACTCCATTTCCTCACTGGAAAAGTGCCTTACTTTACCCTCTCTCAATCTCTCTCACATAATGCACATGAATTATTTTAAAATATTCATCATTAATAACCACTTTTGCTTTAGTCATAAGAAAATCATATGTGATTCCTTAAGGCAGACAGGTCTAGATACAAAAGAAAGAAAGAGTTAGTGAAGAAACTTATCATTCAAAGGACATTAAAAAAATAACTCCCAAAGCAGACAGAGCTGATGGATTCTGCTTCCATTTAGAGGATCTTTTAGGATCCCTTCCCACCTCTCCTCCCCCTAAAAAAAGGTTCCTCACCTGGTACATAACACAGAGATTCTAATATAGGCAATATTCAACTCCCAGCCCTTGGGTGTTCAGGGATATGCATTCATGGGGTATCATCTGCATTGCACATTTACACTTATAAAGTAATTTCACGTGTATTATCTCACTTGATCCTCATACTTAGCTTACAGAAAAAAAAAACTGAGATGGAGAGATGCACTGGGACTGGCCTAGAGTCACACAGAGCCGGTTCTAGCAAATATGAACACATGCCTAAGACTTCTGGCTCTGAATCTTGTTCTCTCTCAGCTGCTGAGCCCTGCGGAACTCCCAACACTCATGTTCTTAGCACCATTGTGGCATGTAGGCAACACTGCGCCAGCTTTCCGATGTGTCTCATCCCACTCCTGGCTTCAGAATTCAGCTTCTAATTTCTCCATAAAATGTACGTAAGGAGACAAATTGAGAACAACAGAGCTGCACTGCGAGGCTGGTGCCGATGGGCTGCCAGTCTGGTTCCCATGCCCAGAACTCACGTGTGCACACCAATCTTGCAGCCTCTGTGATGAAATGCGTGCCTCAGCACAATTACTACAAGTCAGTGACTCATGAGACTGCTCTTGATTGTCCAACTGCAAATGTTAACTCCAGAAACCCTGAGGGTCTGCCAAATTAGATGAATAGCTCTTTCAGGAACATGCCTTTTCTGAAGAGAGTGCCCTGCCTGCTAACTTCATATGAAAATGCAGCAATTCCACCTAAGTAGATTCCTGCCAAAGATAGTCATGCCTCTTCTTCCTGCAGTCACAGAAGAGGCACCAAGTAATACTATCCACCATTCAAGCCATCCACTTCCCAATGAGCACAACAAATCACACTCCACGCCCTTGACTTCAAGTAAAAGGTGCCTCCTCAGTTTCTTTCTCTGCTGCCTCTACCATCAGCCAGCCCTTCTCATTGTTTTGATATAATCCCACATCTCCCCTATTCAGCAGGGTTTCTTTCCTAAAGATTTCAAAAAAATATAGGTCAGTCCTTTGGGATATGCATGCTAGAAAACACAATTTGGTCCAGAGGGACACCACTTACAGTTGTTAGGTGACTAAAAGTCCTGTGGACGGCCATACCTCTGAAGAACTAGACAGGTCACAATGAAACGTAGCCGCTAATTGTTATTCTGTTTCTATGGAAAGTCAGAGTTGACTTAAGTCACTGCAGTTTTAAATGATTTTTCTAGACACAAACCACTGTATTATTTCCCCAGTACAACTTTTCCAAGTAAAAATATACCACAAATTGGATGGCATAAAACAATAGAAATTGATCGTCTCACCCATTCTGGAGGCTAAAAGTTTGAAAGGAAGGTGTTACCAGACCCATGTTCCCTCTGGCACCTGTACAAAACCCTTCCTTGCCTCTTCCCAGTTTCCTACAGTGGCCAGCAAGCCTTGGCATTCCTCGGCTTGTAGGTGCATCTTTCCAGTCTTTGCCTCAGTTTCTCCCTATGTGTCTGTGCCAAATTTACCTTTTTTCATAAGGAGATCAGTCATATTAGGGCCCACCCCGATGACCTTAACCTGATTGCATCGACAAAAACCTTACTTCCAAACAAGACCACACCACATGTATGGGAGGTTAGGACTTTAACGTATCTTTTCGGGGACACAATTTAACCCAACACCCATCCTACTAAAGAACCTGCTGTATGTGAAATGAACCATATTTGATTATACTTAAGAAGAATTATAACATATTTCATTGGTGTTTTCCCTGTAATCATTCCCTCTCAAATCTTTAAATGAGGTTGGCAGATACTTCAAATCTAGATAGACACTGCTCATTTGACATAGTAAACGGCACTATTCTTATAATCTCAAGAGATTGAGCCCTTTGCACCTCTTCTGATATTAGATTGGAAAGAAGAAAAAATGGAACATTTACGAGCACACACGAACAATCCTGTCACTTTCCCTTTCTCCTTTTGTTTCTTCTTCTTCACTGAAACTTTCACATATTTTAAAGTCATATGTAGTAATACAGTAAGCATTTAAGGATTGGAAATTAGTCCTCTAACACATATTCTTCTTTTGAATCTCCTCCTCCAAGTGTTTAAAAGCAAAAAGGATGGTTCTATAATTATAAATTCACAAATTATAAATACACAAATTATAAATTCACAAAATCAAAAGAAAGTCACTCATATCCCTCGTTGGCTGGGGAAACTTGGGCTATTCATATCATCTCTAATGCCAACAGGACAATGTTGAGATACTAGAAACACCACCAGCAGATAACTCATAAGTTAGTCAACTTCTTTGTCTACACAATGCCAAACAACAAAATTAATTTTTTTTTTCACCACAATTAATGAAACTAACAAGTTATCTCCATTTGCTTTAGGGTGGGACTCACATTTGGTCGATCTAATCCCTAGGTCAAGTAGCAAACAATCATTTAAGGCTTTAGCTTGAAACCAAAACATGATCTTTTATATCCTAAAAGGTTAAATGATGTTAAAGTTATCCAATAAAAAAAAAATTTTGGCCTCCATGGAATACAGATATTTATTTTTTGCATAAGAGAAAGGTATTCTTCCCTCTAATATGGTGAATACTACAATTTTAAGAACACCTGTGCTTAAATATTTTATGTTAAAATATAGAAATTTAAAGACTTCTTTAGAGCAGGTTCTGCAAAAGAGGTCTATGTCTCTAATCCACACTCTCTGTTCCCATGTTTCTATTTTTGCCTTTCTGTGTGACTCTTCCAAATTCTTTTGTCTCATCCCTTTTTTTCTGTCCTCTTTTATCCCTACAGAATGAACATCACTCCAATTTTATCTCTTTTAACTGGCCACATTATGTAAGTTAACTTTACTATTTCACATTATCATTTAACTATATATCTGGGCTATTACATCTTGAAAAGTTAGAACTTAAAAAATGCTTTCTAAATACTCAAAAAAAAATCCTTAAGTTGCTTTCACATCACATAATCTTTTGTTGATTCTCTACTCCCTGTCAGTCACAGGCCGGTGGTCCTAAAATAAGGTGCCCTATGCTCCCTGTGGACCAGCATACAAAAAGGTGTCCTGAAAAACAAATATATGCAACATTTGCCTACTGTGCTGTATGGACAAAATACAAGTGACCTTTTCCTGAAATGTGACTTTTGCATACTTAGGTGTAATGCAAAGTTTAAGAGAATCTGTAGATATTTTACTGACTTCAAGAATTAAATATTATTTTAAAATGACCAATCTTAACAAAATCCCATGAAAATAAATTCCGTTAAGAAAATTGTTTTTTTTTCCCCAATGGTGAAAGGATTCCCTATTTAATCAATGGTGTTGGGAAAACTGGCTAGCCCTATGCAGAAAGCTGAAACTGGACCCCTTCCTTACACCTTATACAGAAATTAACTCCAGATGGATTAAAGATTTAAACATGAGACCTAACACCATAAAAACCCTAGAAGAAAACCTAGGCAATACCATTCAGGACATAGACATGGGCAAGGACTTCATGACTAAAACACCAAAGGCAATGGCAACAGAGGCCAAAATAGACAGACGGGATCTAATTAAACTTAAGAGCTTCTGCACAGCGAAAGAAACTATCATTAGAGAAACCAGCAACCAACAGAATGG
>CAUYQU010031181.1:0-41356 GCA_963574635.1 Cheracebus regulus | reverse complement strand
TGGGCAATAAAACAAGAATCCCATTCTCTCTCCCTCTTTCTCTTCCTCTTTCTATCTTGCATTCTTTTTTTCTTTCTTTTGCTGTTTCTTTCTTTCTCCTTTTCTCTCTTTTTCTAAAATCTCTTCCTCTTTCATTTTTTTATTTCTTTTGCTGTTTCTTTCTCCTTTTCTTTTTCTAAAATCTCTTCCTCTTTCTTTCTCTTTCATTTTTTTTCTTTCTTTTGCTGTTTCTTTCTTTCTCCTTTTCTCTCTTTTTCTAACATCTCTTCCTCTTTCTTTCTCTCTTTCATTCTTTTTATTCTAAAAAAAAAAAAAAAAACCATGAATGATAAACAGTCTTAGCAAACTAGGAAAAGAATGGAACTTAGTCTGACAAAGGTAGCTACAGAAACTGACAATAAATATTTTACTTAATGGTGAAATACTCAGAGATTTCCATTTAAGACTGGAGATAGGCAAGGAGGCCTGCTATCACCACTTCAATTCCAGGCTGTGCTAAAGGCCAGTGAAACAAGGCAAAGAAAAGAAAGAGGAAGTAGAAAGTTTGGAAAGGAAGAAAACAAAAGTATAATTTGCTTACCTACCAGCACATGTTCACTCTGTGATATCTCACTCAAATTATCAACTTTTAGGGTGCACTTGGCAAGTTTTAAATATGCCGATATTTAACACTTGCACACAAACACAATCTGACTTTGCACTTTGATTTGCACCCTTTTCAGTAAAAAGTCTGTTGCAAATACAAAACCAAGAAAGATGTATAAGATTTCCACTCATTGACATGGAAATCTATTTATATGTTTATACTGGTGGAAAACAGGCTGTAAAACTTCATGTTATGATTCTATTAAATGTATATATCAGACATTTAAAAAAGTTTGTATATGAGAATATCTTTGAAAAGATATACACAAAACACTTAATACTGATTGTCTCTGGGTAGTGGAAGTGAGAAACTAAAGGTGACCAGTACTTCATTGTGTACCCTTTTGTGGACCTAAAATTAAAAGTAAAAAAATAAATTTTATGAGAGTGGGTTCCCATGGTGATTAGTTTGAAGGATAACGCTCACTTGACTGTGGAAGATGTGGTGTATTTTTAAAAGAAAACAATGATTTCATTACTTTATAATACTTTACTTATCAAAAAACTAACCTGATTACTCCTGTTAAATTTCTCAGTAAAGAATAATTATTTAGACATGTAATCGCTAATATTAAATGGAATATTTTACCTGTTCCTAAAGTTTATTTAGGTGCCATTATCAACTTTTAGGGTGGACTTGGTAAGTCTTAAAAATACTGATATATAACACTAGCACACAAACAGAATGGCTTACTATGTCTTATAGTTTGTAGTTGTGTCACCCAAATTAGTCACAGCCTCCCAGTGCATTTTAAAATGATCCAATTTGGGGGAGCTGTGCCTGGGAAGTATTTTGCGTCCTAGCAACACAACACTTAACATACTTCATGGCGTGCTAATGCTTACTGAATGGTCCCACTGAGGATTGGGTGATTCTGTTTGATTCTATCTGTTTTCACTCCATGAGGCTTAGCAACATGCTCTATGGAAGCATAATCCTTCAATTGCACTCATATATTCTTTTAGTAACTTTTCACTATCTGAGCTAAAACCTTCTCCATTTGGGTTCCTGCAAGACCAATTTCTGACCCATGGAGGAGTGGATAACACCAACCTCACTAAGCTCATATGCCCAGCTGTAGAAGCAAACTTCATTTTACAATAATTCTACTTTGCCACTACAGGTGGTGTAACATGTTAGTTCATAGGTTAGCCTTGGCCATTAGAGAGATATAGCTCTTGGTGTGTCTCATGATCAACTTACTTAGCTGAGACTCAGTTTTCTCATCTGTAAAATGAGGATAACAAAACTAATGCTGCCTCAAAGCAGTTGGGATACTTAAAGGAGGCAATACCCATATGGTACCTGATACTCAATTTATATCATATGAGGCATACGGATGTGTTGGTCAATGACAGACTGTATATATGACAATGGTTCCTTAAGATGATAATGGAGTTGAAAATTTCCTTTTACCAAGTAATGTCATAACTGTTGTAATGTCATAGCACAATGCATTAGTTAAGTGTCTGTGGTGATACTGGTGTAAACATATTTACTGTGCTGCCATTCATATCAGAGTATAGCACATACAGTCACATATGTACAGTACATAAAACTTGATAATGATCATAGATGATGATGTAACTGGTTTAATGTATTTACTATACTGTAGTTATTGTTATTTTAGAGTGTGCTCCTCCTACTTATAATAAAGGACATTTGTAGAACAACCTCAGGCAGGTCCTTGAGGAGGTATCCAAAGAAGGCATTGCTATCATAGGAGATGACAGCTCCATGAGCATTATCGCCCCTAAAGACTGTCCAATGACACAAAATGTGGAGGTGGAAAACAGTAATATTGATGATCCTGACCCTGTGTAAGCCTAGGCTAATGTGTGTGTTTGTGTCTTTTTTTGTTTGTTTTTTGAGATGGAATTTCACTCTTGTTGCTCAGGCTGCAGTACAATGATACAATCTCAGCTCATTGCAACTCCTGGATTCAAATGATTCTTCTGCCTCAGCCTCCTGAGTAGCTGGGATTACAGGCATGCACTACCATGCCCAGCTAATTTTCTGTTTTTAGTAGAGATGGGGTTTCACCATTTTGGTCAGGCTGGTCTCGAACTCCTGACCTCAGGTGATCCACCCACCTTGGTCTCCCAAAGTGCTGGGATTACAATTATGAGTCTCCGCACCTGACCATGTTTGTGTCTTAATTTAATTCAATTAAAAAGTTTTTTTTTTGGAAGGGGGTCTCACTAGGTTGCCCAGGATGGAGTGCCATGGCTATTCATAGGCACAATCCCACTACTAATCAGCGTGGGAGTTTTGACCTGCTCCGTTTCCAACCTGGGTCAGTTCACACCTCCTTAGACAACCTAATGGTCGCTGCTTCTGAGAGGTCACCATATTGATATTAAACTTAGTGCAGACACTCAGTTGGCATAGGGCACTACAGTCCAGAGCTCCCAGGTTCAAGCCATCTTCCTCCCTTAGCCTCCCAATTAGCTGTGACTGTAGGCATGTGCCACTGCACCTGGCCATTTTTAACAAAAAGTTTAAAAAGGAAAACAAAATTAAAAATTTTTCAGTGGAGAAAAGCATATAGAATAAGGAAATAAAGAACATTTGTACAGCTGTCTGTGTTTGTATTTTAAGGTGAGTGGTATTACAAGAGAGTAAACAAGTTAAAAAATTAAAAAGTCTATAACATAAGTTACAGTAAATTGAAGTTAATTTATCACTAAAGAAAGAAAAAAATTGTAAAATGAATTTAGTGTAGCCTAAGTGTACAGTGTTTATAAAGTCCACAGTAGTACGCAGTAGTATCCTAGGCCTTCAAATTCACTCACCACTCACTGGCTCACCCAGAGCAACTTCCAGTCCTGCAAGCTCCATTCATGGTAAGTGCCCCATACCACTTTTAAGTTGTACCACATTTTATCTTTTATATCATACTTTTAGTGTACCTTTTCTAGGTTTAGATACACAAATACTTATCATTGTGTTATAATTGCCTATAATATTCAATACTGTAACTTGTCGTACAGGTTTGCAGCCTATGAGGAATAGGCTACACCTTCTAGGTTTCTGTAAGCACATTCTATGATATTTGCACATCAAAGAAATTGCCTAATGATACATTTCTCAGAATGTGTCCTGGTTGTTTAGTGATGCATGATTCTACTTAATGCATCAGACAGCACTTTGCATAGGGAGTACCATGGTTCCGGTTCTTAAGAAGTTTTGGATGTAGGGAGCATGATTATTTATGTGAAACACTCAATGAACAATTAGGTTATGTGTTTAAATATGTTGACTTTGTGGTAGTGATGTGAGCCCCAGAGAGTAGAGCTGTGTTGATGAAATAATGATGAAATTATGTCTTTAGGGGTGGATCTTCTGTTGACCTTGGTGGATAGATTTAATTGAGCTGACAAAAAGAAGATGGCCTTCTAACTGGAGAGGAAGAACACCAATCAAGGCCCAGAGGTGAGGAGGAATGTGGTGAACCAAAGCACTATAGTTTGTCATTTCCACTGCCATTCTTCGACTCCTCTTTCTCCTGAAGTGAAAAGAAACATCCCCCTCAGCTTTCAGCATGACTTTAAAGAAGGGTTGTCTTTGGGCATCAGTCTTCTTGATACAGAAAGGCTGGGCTCCTGGCTAAACGTCACCCTGAATCCTGGAACTATGGCCCTAAGTGAAGTATTTGAGCCCATTTTTCCACCCAAATGTTGCCTTTTTGGACTGTCCTACTCCTATCCTGTGCCCAAAAAAGACTTTAGCTGGCAGAGCAACAGAAGCAGCTAAGTGGCAATCAGAGAAGCAACTGAGCATCAGAGACTATGGATAGACGTGGCTAACTTCAGATGGTAGAGCTTCGGAGAGGAACCTGGCTGGAAATGGCTGGGCTTCAGGGAAAGATCCCCTTCCCATCCCCTTTCCAGTCTGCCTTTCTGTTGAGAGCCACCCACCACCAATGACTTCTTCCACATGCATTGCCTTTCAACTGGTTCATGGAACCTGATTCTTCCTGGACGCTGGACAAGAACCCAGGTGCTGAGAGGGCGGGGGCTGCTACCCTGACCCTACACTGAGCCGGTTAGCACTTGGCTGTTTCTAGACATAAGAGCTGGAAGAGCATTGGTTGTAGCATGCTTGGACGACACTGCCGGGCCCGCACAGACCCTGCTCCTACCAGAGAGGAGTGATTGGCCGGTTCCAGTGTTTCTTCACTCCGGTTGCCTCACTCTCCCGCTTGCACGCTTCCGCCCGTGAGGAGTGGCCCACGCCGGTGGAGTGAAATGAGCCGCTCCAGTTCCTGCCCATGAAGGTGGTCAAGGGAACTATGCCATCTCATCTGGAGGCTTGCCCGGGATAGGTCAGATAAGTGAGTACATGAGGAAATGTCTCTTTTGGGTGAAAGGAATGCAGGGTCTGTGGCTGTTTTCCTTCATGGAGGTCTAGCTGTCACATGGGACTGGAATAAGGTCCTGGGGAACCAAAGGCACCTAGCTGATGCCACTCCTCAGTGTTGCCGGAAGGCCCCAAAACTAAACTCCATCCATGACTGCTCTAAAGGGCGTTGGCCAAAATCCCCAGACTTTGCTGTGATATCTTCATATCCTGTCTTCTTTGATGGCTTGAAATGGCTTCTATTTCTTTTATAATGTTAAGGGTTTTGCTACAAGCTGCAGAGACGTTATGTAGAATGAATGGCCTAGCCATTAGATATGCAGTTCAGAAAAATGTGATTCCCATTTGTTCTTAGAGATGCCATCCTTACCCTCACCCCAACAGCCATAGGCAGGCATGGTGTATGGTGGTTCCTCTGCTTACCCCCTCCTGTCCCTGCTTAGGAGCCTGGGCGTGTCTGCCACATGCGTGTGCCATGTTCAAGGGGCAGGCAGGGCAGGAATGAGCAGAGCACGCCTCCCAATCCCCAGGGCTGCCTCAGGGGTTAGGGGTCCCCTGCAGCTGAATGGCCGTCCCGTCCCACTTGCCTGGAAAAAGGACGGGAAAGTGATCTTTTCCTAAAGCCTGACTGTCTCCTGTCGGCTCTCTCTCCAAAGCTGCACTGTCTGAAGTTAGCTGCATGTTTCCATAGTCTCTGATGCTCGGCTGCGTCTCTGACTGCCACTCAGCTGTTTGTACCTCGACACTCAGCTGCTTGTGTTGCTCTGGCCCTGAAGTTTTCTATGGGCATAGGATAGGGGTGGGACAGGACAAAAAGGCAACATTTGGGTGGAAAAATGGGGTCAGCCGTTTTCACTTAGGGCCAGGGTTCCAGGATTAAGGGTGGGGTTTAGCTGGGAGCCAAGCCCTTCCGTATTATCCTCATCTGTGAGACAAACCTGCTGACGGCCCATGCAGCTCCAGATCCGAAGGTTCCACCACATTACCCAGTCTTCTTGTTTTACTTGCCTAAGGCTATTAACATGACTGATCCCAAAAGTATAACGCCAGCATTCAAGATGCTAGTTTAAACCACAGCTGTCAAACCACCCGAACAGGCCAACAGAGAAAGAAAGCCACGTTTGACTCACTCTTCTGAAAGTTGCTCCTGCTTCCAGTACTCTGTATGACACGACTTACGCCCCTCTCCCTCTGTTCATTTCATTGTTCTGTCCTCTCAGGCCTTAGCAATGTCATTTACAGACTCAGGGTAAACGCAGAAGCTGGAAATTGCTGCCTCAATGTGTACTGGACTCCACTAAGAAGTAGAGTGTGCCAATGTAAGTGCTTGTGTGGTTAGAGTAGCCTCACCTGAGATGGTATGAATGCCAGCAATTTTCAGAAAGATCGTGGTGATCAGGCAAACATCCGTTTCCCAAACTAGCTTCGTAAACATGGTAGAAGAGAGAACCTCTAGCTGAAATGAATACAGAGTCAGCAGGCTGCCCTTTCACTTTCAGCTGACTCCGCAGTCATTCCACAAAGACACTGACCTTAGAAGCCGTCTACCAGAGGTGATATCTAACTAGCACTACATCGCCAGTGGACACTGGGTGAGGTTCACCCAAGCATTGGCTTGTGCCCTGTGAGTTCAGCCAAGGTTAGTACTTTTAGGGCTTGAGTTAACCCAATTCTTCCAGTTGGCACAACTTAGCCTCTTCCACTCTGGAGAGGGAGTTAGCTCAGAGAGTTAGTTGTTCTTACAGTTCCACCACTGGAAAAAAGGAATGGCAATGACTTCTCAGGGATCAGCAAACTTGTCCCGTGAAGGCAAGCTTGCTGGCCACAAACCAACTCTGTTTTTTACAACCCTTTAAAA
The DNA here is from genome assembly GCA_963574635.1 of Cheracebus regulus. Lineage (NCBI taxonomy): Eukaryota > Metazoa > Chordata > Mammalia > Primates > Pitheciidae > Cheracebus > Cheracebus regulus. The sequence continues at coordinate 34,490 of CAUYQU010031181.1, read as the reverse complement.
CTATAAAAATCATTCTTAGCTCAAGGGCTGCACAAAGCCCATCATTAGCTGGATTGGCCTGCCGACCGGATTTGTCGCACCCCAGCTTAGCTGACACTGATTTTGAAACATCTGCACATCGGTAAACTGGATTACCCCTTGCTTTGTCATTCCAGTCTCCAAAGCCTGGGATACAATGGGCAGAGATTCACCTATCCATTTATTCACTAACTGCTTACTGAGTGCCAATCATGTCATAGACACTCAGCAGTGTTCAGAAGACATAAGTTACCAAAACTCAGTTGCTATCTTCAAGAGCTTATGTTTAATGGAGACAAACCACAACATAGGCATTTTCTATGCAGTGTACTAAGTGCCACTATTCCAGTAATTCAAAAAACATTCATGGAGTGCCTTATGTGCTAAACATGTTCTCAGCAGAAGGGGAAGGTAACACAGTGAACAAGGCAGGAAGACCATTAGTCTCAGGAAACTTGCACTGAAGTGGAGAAGCCAGGGAAGCAAGCAAATACATTACTTTCACATGGTGGCAGGCATTTCAAAGACAATAAACACAGGGTAACAAAGCGGGGTGCAGTGGTGCACACCCACAATCACAGTCATTTGGGAGGCTCTGTAGGAGGATTGCTTAAGCCCAGGAGTCAAAGTTCAAGTGTCCCTGGACCAAACGGAGGGTTGGGCTGCTTCCTCTCGTGGCCCAATAATGAGATGCAGATGCATTGGGAAAGAAGAGAGTTTCTATTTTTGTAACAGGGAGAAAGTCTGGAAATTATCACCAGATCAACTCAAAATTACAGTTTTCTAGAGCTTATATGCCTTCTAAGCTATATGTCTATGCTTACGTGTGCATTTATCTAAAGACATAAGTGATTAACTTCTTCTCATCTATAACTGAGATCTGAGTTCTAAAGACCTTCCTCTGGAGTCTTAGTAAATTTACTTAATCTAAATGGGCCCAGGTGCTGGGGTGATTACCCTTATCTTGCCTCCTGATAAACTATGGAGGTTTGGGGAGTTCCTGCAGACCTCCAATAAATGTGTTTGTGGAGAGACCTGGGGAGTTTCTTCAGACCCCCAATAAAACTTGTTTAATCCTAAATGGGTCCTGTTAAAAATTCCTTTTTTATCTTATCATACTTCAGGGCCCAGGAAAGGCCTAGGCAAAACTCTTGGTGGGCATTTGTTAGATTACAACATTTGTATAAGAACTCTGGCTCTATCAGCTTTTAATATTTAAACTTAACCACTCAGTCAGTGTGGAAGCAGTTGTTTCAGAGGCCTGTGTTAGTGAGACCCAGTCTGCCACAGTAGTGGGTGATGATTACATTTATGAATAGCCACTGCACTCCAGCCTGAGCAACATAGCAAGATCCTCCCCATCTCTAATTAAAAACCAAAACTAGAGTAATGGAATAGAGATTGACTGGGTGCATTCTTGGAAGGCCTCTTCAAGGAAGTGCTATTTTTCTTTCAAGGAATCATACAGGGAGTCAGCTATGCAAAATCTGGGGGAAAAACATTCCAGACACAGTGCCGAGCAAGTCTGAAGGGTTTTGAGTTGGAATAAGCTTGCTGGACTTGAGAATCAATAAGGCAAGCAGTGTGACTAGAGCATGGTGTGTAAGCGGTGGGAAATAAGGACACCCATTTAGAAAGGTAGACTGGGGCTTCAGCAGGGCAGCCCTTAAAAGCCATAACAAGTAGATGAAGCTTTCTTGTACAGGTGGTGGAAACTCTTGGATTCTTTTAAGCACATGACCTACTGATAGGTGATGTGTAAGCCCAAGCTTTCCTGGGAATACAGAGGAGGGACCTGTAGGCTTGGGGGGTAAAGAAGATGCTTCTGCCTTTTATTTTTTGCGAATATTATTAAGTTACTTTTTCTGTATTCTGGATTAACAGCAAAGGCCATGACAAGTAATTTAGGGGACCCAGAATAAATTTCTGGGGTAAATCCAGCATAAGCTTGAGTCGCACCTGTTGCTTTTTTTTTTTCCTCTTGATTCTGTTTCTTGGGCTGGCTTTTACGTACCTTGCTGACATCTTATTGAATATATAGAGGAATAAATACAGAATGGAGAGGAGGATCTCACTCTCATAGCTACCAAACCTCTTCTTGAAATATTCTGTTACTGTCACCACCTGTGCAAGCAATGAGACAGGTCACCGTCAACAGAGGCAGACCCACGGGGATGAGTCTTGCTCACAGGCTGGTTGTTACAGAGAAATGGCCGATTCTGGGAGTAGCCCAAGAATATAAGAAGGGGGAGTCACTGCCTCTGGCACCTGTTAGGATGGGAGAAATAAGAAAGGAGAATCAACACCACTCTCCACGAGTTTGGAATCCAGCTTCTTGTGCGCTCTTCGATGCAGAAGAAAATCCAGCTAACTGAGAATGATGATGGTGACAAATCCCTTTGATGGAATAATCATAGAGCAAAATCAAGTGCTTCGTCGCATAGTACAAAGGCAGCCAGTATTCAAAAGAGACAGGTCCTGACTCCACCTCTCTGTGACTTGTCCTGTGCCAATACTGCCAGGTGCACACTGCTGTCCCACTCAATCCCGCTCTATGTCAGGCTGTGCACACCAGGAGGACAGGGACCATGTCCCTTTTGTTCACTATATTCCTGGACCATAGCTCAGTGCCTGGCTCATGGTAAGTGAAGAGATACTTGTTCAGTGAATATTGTTCCACTGTCTCTCCTGTTGTCATATGTTCTTGTCCATTGACCCCAAACATGTCTATTTTAAGTTCTATCTCAAATTCTACCTGCTTTATCAGACTTACCTGGGGACTTCATGAGAAGCATATGCCCTCTTCTAAATACCTATAGCTTTTATTATTTTCATCTTTGATTTTGCTCTAAATCATAGATGGCTCACTTTCCCAGCAAGGTCCCAAGCTTCCTGAGCTGTTTCACACTTTCTACTTATATCTTTGCTAGGGGTGCCATAGCAAAGCCAACTGTTCATTCTGCCCTGCTTTGCCTTTTCTGGAGAAACCTCAATAAAAGCAATAGCCCAACCCTTCTCCTTGGTTCTGCTTTTGCCTCCTGACCACTTGATATCTTTCCCATGTGGTCCGGCATGACATGCCAATGCCTCCTGTCTCTAGGATCTGTGAGTATAAGAAACTATTTTTCCCCCTGAGCTTCTCCTGTGTCTCCCCTTGTGGCTGCACCCAACCCAACTGACAGCTCATAAAAGAATACAAAAGAGTGTGTACTGATACCTTATTATTTACTTATTTTAGAAAAGGTGTCTTGTTCTGTTGCCCAAACTGGCCTTGAGATCCTGGGTTCAATCAGTCCTCCCACCTCGGCCTCTCAAGTAGCTGGGAATATATGCGTGTGACACCATGCCTGGCTTGGTATCTTATTTGAATTAGCATTTCTCTAATGATTAACAAAAACCTTTTAATATAATTATTTGTCATTTGTATATATCTTTTGGTTAAGCATCTGTTCAAACTTTCTTGTTAACTGAGTTACAAGTTTTAAATATATATAGATTCTGGATATAAGTGTTTTATTGTAAATATGTTCTGTAAATATTTTTGCCCAGTCTCTAGCTAGATTAGCTTTACTTTTTTCTTTTATTTTTAATTGACACATAATAATTGTACATATTTATGGCATACAGAGTAACATTTTAATACATGTATACAATATGGAGTGATAAAGGCAATTAGCATATTGATCACCTTGAACACTTGATATTTCTTTGTGTTGTGAACATTCAAAAGTTTCTTCTCTAGCTTCTCAAACATATACACTAAATTATTTTTAACCGTCTTTACCCTATAGTGCTACAGAACACTAGAACTTATTCCTCCCATCAGCTGTTAACTTCATATCGTTAACCAACCTCTCTCTACTCCCCCCCCAGACTCCCTATTCTTCCCATTTCTATCAGCTCAGTTTTTTTAGTTCTCATATATAAGTAAGAACATGTGAGATGTATCTTTCTGTGTCTGACTTATTTCTCTTAGCACGATGTCCTCCAGGGTCATCCATGTTGCTGTGAATGGTAAGACTATTCTTTTTATATGGCGGAATAATCCATTGTGTATATTTACCACATTTAAAAAATGTATTCATTTGTTGATAGACATTTAGGCTGATTCCATATCTTGGCTATTGTGAACAGCACTGCAATAAATATGAGTGTGCAGATATATATATGTCTTCGACATACTGCTTTCCTTTTGTTTGGATAAATACCCAGTAGTGAAATTGCTGGAGTGTGTGATATTTCTATTTTTAGCTTTTTGAGAAACTTCCATACTGTTTTCCATAATGGCTGCACTAATTTACATTCCCACAAACAGTGCATAGGAGTTCCCTTTTTTCCATTTCTTCGCTTGTGTTTGCTACCATCTTTTTGAAAGCAGCCGTTCTAACTGGGGTGAGATGTGGTTTTGATTTGCATTTCCTTGAGGATTAGTGATGTTGAACATTTTTAATATAATTTTGTACCATTTAAATGCCTTCTTTTGAGAAATGTCTACTCAGATACTTTGCTAATCTTAGCATTGGATTATTTGGGGTTTTTGCTGTTGAGTTGTTTGCGTTCCTTATGTATTCTGGGTATTAATCTCTTGTTGGGTGAATAGCTTGCAAATAGTTTTACCCACTTAACAGGCTTTCTCTTTACTCTGCTGATTAATTCCTTTTCTGTGCAAAAACTTTTAAGTTTGATATAGTCTCATTTGTCCATTTTTGTTTTTGTTACCTATGCTTTACCCATAAAATAAAATTTTACCTATTAAATCTTACCTCTAACATTACTTATTTGTATACATTTATGGGGTACAAGTGTAATTTTGTTACATGTGTAGTTTGCATGTTGGTGAAGTTACTCATAAAATCTTTGTTTAGACCAATGTCCTGAAGCAGTTCTCTTACATTTTCTTCTAGTTTTATAGTTTTGGATCTTACATTTAAGTCTTTAATCCATTTTGAGCTGTTTTTCACATATAGTGAGAGGTAGGGATCTAGTTTTATTCTTCTGCATATGGATATCTAGTTTTTCCGGCACCGTTAATTGAAGAGGGTGTTCTCTCCCTCACGTATGCTCTTCATGCCTTTGTTGAAGATCAGTAGGCTGTAAATACGTGAATTTATTTCTGGGTTTTCTATTCTGTTCCATTGGTATATGTGTCTATTTTTGTGCTAATATGATGCTGTTTGGGTTACTATAGCTGTTTAGTATATTTTAAAATCAGGTAGAGTGATTCCTCCAGTTTTGTCTTTCGTTCTCAGTATTTCTTTAGTTACACAAAGTCTTTTGTAGTTCTATGCAAATTTTTTCATTTTTTTCTGTTTCTGTAAAGAATGTTGGCATTTTGAGGGGAATTACCTTTTTTTTTTCTTTTCTTTCACTTGTGTCTCACTCTTAATTCCTTCAGCAGGAATTACTTTTAATCTGTAGATTGCTTGGAGTAGTATGGTCATTTTAACAATATTCTTTTAATTCACGAGCATGGGATATCTTTACATTTTTTGGTGTCCTCTTCAATTTCTTTCATTAGTGTTTTGTAGTTTTTATCACTGATAAATTTTACCTCCTTGATTAAATGTATTCTTTGGTATTTTATGTTTTTGGTAGCTATTCTAAGTGTAATTAAATTCTTGATTTCTTTTTCAGATAGTTAATTGTTGGTGTATAAAAATGGTACTTATTTTTGTATATTGATTTTATATCCTGAACATCACTGAATTTGTTTATCAGTTCTAATGTTACCGGTGGTAGAGATCCACATTACCCCATGTTACCAGCAGCCTATCCATAAGGGTCCATAGCAACTTCAGTTCTTGCCTCCACAGAAGAAAGAATTTCACTGAGGGGCATAAAGCAGAACAAGAAACAGAGGAAAGTTCCAGTGCAGAAATGGAAGTTTCTTTGAAAAGGTCTTAGAACAGTAAAGAAAGGAAGATGTACTTGGGAGAGGACACTTAAAGGTTAAAGGGAGAAGGTCAAGTGCCCCGTTTAACTGTGATCCTAGGATTTTTATAAGCTCACCTCTTTCCTATGATTATTCCCTTAGGGTGGGCTTTCTGTGTGCCCAGTGCTTTCCTTACTCTTTGGAATTGAGCATGCACAGTGTATTTAGGGGGTTATACACATGCCAGATGCCCATCTGAGGCTTTCTTCCCTCTTCTGTGGAGTGTGGAAGTTTGGTAGATAGTAGAGTTTTTATTACTGATTGATGTGGTTTGGATTTGTGTCCCAGTCCAAATCACATCAAATTGTAATCCCCAGTGTTGGAGGAGGGACCTGGTGACCTTCTCCCTTTAACCTTTAAATGCCCTCTTCCAAGTGCACTTTCCTTTCTTTCCTGTTCTAAGGTCTTTTTAAAGAAACTTCCATTTCTGCTCTGGAACTTGCCTCTCTCTTTTTCTGCTTTATGCCCCTCGGTGGAATTCATTTTTTTCTGAGGAAGCAAGAACTTGGGTCATGGGGCAGGGGGGATAAATACAGTGGAATAAATAGTAAGTCGTAATATTTGTTAGGGAAACCCTTGCTGTTCTCATGATAATGAGTAGATTTTCACAAGATCTGGTTGTTTAAAAGTCTGTAGCACTTCCCACTTCAGTCTCTCTTTTTCCTTCTCTGGCCATTTAAGACATGCCTGCCTCCCCTTCACCTTCTGCCATAATTGTAAGTTTCTGATGGCCTCCCCAGTCATGCTTTTTGGACAGCCTGTGAAACTGTGAGTCAGGTAAGCCTCTTTTATTTATAAATGATCCATTCTTGGATAGTTTTTTTTATAGCAATGCAAGAATGAACTAATAGAGCTGGTACCAGAGAAGTGAGGCATTGCTATAAAAATACCTGAAAATGTGGAAGTGACTTTGGAACTGGGTAATGAGCAGAGTGTAGAGGGCTCAGAGGAAGATAGAAAGGTGAGGGAAAGTTTGGAATTTCCTAAAGACTTGTTAAATTTTGACCAAAATGCTGCTGATTATATGGATAATAAAGTCTGGATTGAGGAGGTCTCAGATAGAGATGAAGAACTTATTGAGAATTGGAGCCAAAGCCACTTTTGTTATGTATGAGCAAAAAGATAATCTGAAACTGGAACTTACATTTAAAAGGGAAGCAGAGTGTAATAGTTTGGAAATTTTGCATCCTGGCCACACGGTAGTAAAGAAAACCTATTTCCTGGGAATGAAATCAAGCTGGCTGCAGAGATTTGCATATGTAAAGAGGAACCAAATGTGGATAAAAAACATAATGGGGAAACTGCGGGGAATGCATTTTAGAGACCTTTGAGGCAGTTTTCCCATCACAGGCCTGGAGGCCTAGAAGGGAAGAATGGTTCTGTGGGCCAGGGCCAGGACCCTGATGCTTTGTGCAGCCTTGAGGCACTTCTATCTGCATCCCAGCTGCTCTAGCTTCAGCCATGGCTAAAAGAGCACCAGACACATGTCAGGCCACTGCTCCCGAGGATGCAAACCATAGTCCTTGGTGGCTTCCACATGGTGTTAAGCCTGTAGGTACACAAAGGGCAAGAGTTGAGGCTTGGGAGCTGCCACCTAGATTTCAGAGGATGTATGGAAATGCCTGGATGTTCAGGCAGAAGTCTGCTGCAGGAGTAGAACCCTCATAGAGAACCTCTACTAGGGCAATGCAGAAGGGAAATGTGGGGTAGGAGCCCTCACACAGAGTCCCTACTGGTGCACTGTTCTGTGGAGCTGTGAAAAGTATGTCACGGTCCACCAGCCTCCGGAATGGTAGATCCACCAATGGCTTGCACTGTGCACCTGGAAAAGCCACAGGCACTCAAATCCAGCCTTGAAAGCAGCTGTGGGGGCTGTACCCCACAGAGACACAGGGGTAGAGCTGCCCAAGGCCTTGGGAACCCACCCCTTGCATTAGCATGACCTAGATGTAAGACATGGAGTCATAGGAGATTATTTTGGAGCTTTGAGATTTAATGGCCACCCTGCTGGGTTTTGGATTTGCATGGGACTTGTAGCCTTTGTTTCGCCTAATTTCTCCCTTTTGGAATGGGAGTATTTAGCCAATGCCTGTACCCCCATTGTATCTTGAAAGTAATGAACTGGTTTTGATCTTACACGCTCATAGAAAGAAGAGACTTGCCTCATCTCAGATAAGACTTAGAACTATGGACTTTTGAGTTAATGCTGGAATGAGTTAAGACTTTGGGGGACTGTTGCAAAGGCATGATTGTATTTTGCAATGTGAGAAGGACATGTAGTTTGGGAGGAGCCAGGGGCAAAATGATATAGGTTGACTTTGTGTCCCCAGTCAAATCTTATGTTGCATTGTAATCCTCAATGTTGAAGGAAGGACCAGTGGGAGGTGACTGGATCATGGGGATGGACTTCCCCTTGTTATTCTTGTAATAGTGAGTTTTCATGAGATCTCATTGTTTAAAAGTGTGCAGCATGTCCCCCTTCACTCTCTCCCTCCTTCTCTAGCCAAGTAAGATGTTCCTGCTTCCCCTTTGCCTTCTTCCATGATTATTAGTTTCCTGAGGCCTCCCCAGCCCTGCTTCCTGTACAGACTTGAAACTGTGAGTCAAATAAACATCTTTTCTCTTAAATTACTCAGACTCAGGTAGTTCTTTATAGCAATGTGAGAACAGACTAAGGTACTGATTCAGTCTCATTACTTATTATTGCTCCGTTCAGGTTTTCTCTTTACCTGGTTCAATCTTGGAAGGTTATATGTGTCTATGAATTTATCCATTTCCTCTAGGTTTTCTAATTTGTTGGCATATAGTTGTTCATAATAGTCTCTAATGACCCTTTGTATTTTTGTGATATCAGAAGATTACTGCAGAATAGTAATATCTCCTTTTAGTTTCTGATTTTATTTTTTTGGGTCTTCTCTGTTTTCAGTGTAGCTAATGGTTGGTCAATTTTATCTTTTCAGAAAACCAACTTTTTCTTTTGTTGATCTTTTGTATTATTATTATTATTTTTGATACAGGGTCTCACTCCAATGCCCAGGCTGGAGTGCAGTGGTATCATCTCTGCTCACTGCAACCTCCGCCACATGGGTTCAAGGGATTTTCCTGCCTCAACCTCCTAAGTAGCTGGGATTACAGGCACCCATCATCACGCCCAGCTGATTTTAATATTTTTAGTAGAGATGGAGTTTCACCATGTTGGACTGGCTGGTCTTGAACTCCTGACCCTAAATGATCTGCCTGCCTCAGCCTCCCAAAATGCTGAGATTACAGGTGGGAGCCATCATGCCTGGCCCTTTTGTATTTTTTTTTTTTTAATCTTGATTTCATTTAGTTCTGCTGTGATCTTTATGATTTATTTCCTTCTTCTAATTCTGGGTTTGGTTTGGTCTTGCTGTTCTAGCCCCTTGAGGTAGATCATTAGGTTGTTTATTTAAAATCTTTTTACTTTTTTTGATATAGGTGCAGAAAGATTGCTATAAGCTTCCCTTGTAACACTGCTTTTGCTCTGTCTCATAGATTTTGGTATGTTGTGTTTTATTTTCACTTGTTTCAAGAAATTTTTTGATTTGCTTCTAAATTCTTCCTTGAACTAATGGTTGTTCTGGAGCATATTATTTAATTTCCATGTATTTGTACTGTCTCCACAGTTCCTCTTGTTATGGATTGCCAGTTTTATTACATTTTGGTCTGAGGACATAGGCAATATAATTTCAATTTTTAAATATTTGGTGAGATTTGTTTTGTGGCCCAACATATGATACATCCCAGAGAGTGTTTCATGAGCTGATGAGACAAATGTGTATTTTTTAGCTGTTGGATGAAATTTTCTGTAAATGTCTGTTAGGTCCATTTGGTCTATAGATCAGATTAAGTGCAATTTTTCTGTTGATTTTTTTTTTGTTGTTGTTATGGATAGAACTAAAATTTTATTTGATGGAATAAAAGTATGTCATCACATTAAAGTAAAAATAAAAACTACTCATATAGTACAAACCAAAAAGGACACAGGTTGTAATTGGATCCACCAATCTCCCTCTGGATTTTATTATCCTGGCTCCTCTAGGTTTCATTTTACAGGAGACTATTATTGTCCAAACCTGACCCTTGTTGCTCTAGACACTGCCTTGGTCTCTAGAATCCATGGACAAAGTGAATAGACACCAGCAGGGCCTGGATTACACAGGATGCTGATCCATTTTGACATGTTGCAAAGCTCTCTAATTTTTTTTTTTATTATTTTTTTTATTGCATTTTAGGTTTTGGGGTACATGTGAAGAACATACAACATTGTTGCATAGGTACACACGTGGCAGTGTAATTTGTTGCCTTCCTCCCCTTCACCTATATCTGGATTTTTTTCTAGATAATCTGTCCAATGCTGAAATGGGGGTGTGAAAGTCCACAGCAATTATTGTATGGACTCTATCTCTCTTTCAGGTCTAGTAATATTTGCTTTTTATATCTGGGTTCACAGTATTGGGTGCATGTGTATTTACAATCATTATATCCTTTTCCTGAGTTAATCTTTCTGTCATTATGTAGTGACTTTTTGTTTCTATGCTTTTTTACTTGAAGTATACTTTGTCTTATATAAGCATAGCTATTCAACCAGTCTATATCTTTTAATGGGGATATTTAAATTATTTACATTCAAGTTTATTACTGTTAGGTGAGAACTTACTTCTGTCATTTTATTAGTTCATTTCTGATTGTTTTGTATATGCTTGTTTCTTTCTTCCTCTTTGAATGTTTATCTTTGAGATCTGGTGGTTTTATGTAGTGGTAAAGTTTGATTCAATTTTCTCATTTGTGTATCTTCTCTATGAGTGAGTTTTTTACTTTTGAGTGTTTTCATGATGGTAAATATTGTCCTTTTGCTTCCAGATGTAGAACTTTCTTAAGTATTTCTTGTAGAACTAGTATAATGGTGATAAATTTCCTTAGTTTTTGCTTGTCTGGGGAAAACTTTACTTCTCCTTCATTTCTGAAGGATAGCTTTTCAGGGTATTGTATTCTTGGCTAGCAATTGTTTTTCCCTTTCAGCAGTTTGAATATATCATTCCATTCTTTACTGGCCTGTAAGATTTCTTTTGAGAAATCTGCTTTTAGTCTGCTGGGGAGTCCCTTATATGTGACTTGACACTTTCATTGTTTTTAGAATTCTTTCTTTGTCTTTTGACAGTTTGATTATAATGTACCTTGGAGAGTACCTTTCTGAATTGAATCTATTTGGGTATTTTTTGAACTGCCTCTATCTGGCTGTTTATATTTTTTCTAAGACTTAGGAAGTTTTCAGACATTATTTTATTAAATAGATTTTCTGTGACTTTCCCATTTCTTCTGTTTCTGGAACTCTCAGAGTTTGAGTATTCTTTTACTTAATGGTGTTTCATATGTCAAGGCTTTAAAAAAATTTTTTTCTTTGACTGGGTTATTTCAAATGACTTCAAGTTCAGAAATTCTTTCTTCTGCTTGATCTAGTTTATTGTTTAAGGTCTCAGTTATATTTTTTATTTTATTCATTGAATTCTTCAGTTTCAGAATTTCTGTTTAGTTCTTTTTAAAATAGCTATCTCTTTAGTGCATTTATCATTCAGATTATAAATTGTTTTCCTAATTTCTTCATATTGTCTGTGTTCTCTTATATCTTACCAAGTTTGCTTAAGATCATTAGTTTGAATCTGTTTTCAGGCATTTCAAAGATTTCTTTTTCTTGGGGTATGTTACTGAAGAGTTAATGTGTTCCTTTGGAGGTGTCATGATTCCTTGCTTCTTTTGTTTCTTGGGTCCTATTTGTGCATCTGATGCAATGGTTGCTTCCTCCAGTTTTATAAAGCAGCTTTCACAGGGAAAGACTTTTCCTAAAGATGTATCTATAATGTTGGTTGGGTAGGATCCTTTGGCTTTGGTTTTTGGTGGGTTACATAGTACAATCTCCATATGACGTATTCAGCTATAAGAAACATCAGTCGTGTCTTCAAGTTCCTCAGTGGCTTAGGTTAGTTGTTTTTGAAGGCTGTGGTGAGGCTTTGCTGAAAATGAGGGTGGTTGTTGCCAGGCTCTTAAATAACAGGCTTCCTGATGGCTCACTCGGGTGGTGACAGTGATGGACTGGTACTTGGGCCCCTGGACAGTCTGTGTTGGTGCTGATGATGGTGGCAGGGGAGCCCTGGGCAAGTTGGTCCTCAGTCCTCAGGTCCAACAGTGGCGTGTGTAGGCACTGGTGGTAGTGGTGGCAGGCCCCAGGTGACTTTTTATTTTCTTCATAATATCTTTCAAACAGTAAAAATGTGAAGTCCAAAATATCAATTTCTTTTCCTATGGTTTGTGCCAATCTAAAAAACCATTATTTACTCAATTGCCTTGATTTTGAAAAATATTTTTACTGAATATAGACTGTTTGGTTTACAGTGTTTTCTTTCCTTTTGTATTTGCGTATGTTATTCTAATGGTTTTCGACCTTCAGTTTCTGATGAAGTGACAACCATTAAGTGTATCGTTATTCCCTTGTATGTACTATATTATTTTTCTTTTACTGCTTTCAAAACTTTAATTTTTTTGCTTTCAGCAGTTTCACTATGATGTGCCTCAGTGTGGTTTTCTTTGTGTTTATTCTACTTGGTGTTTTGTAAGCTTCTTAGATCTGTATAGAAACATATTCCACCACACTTGGTACGTTTTCAGTCATTTTTTTCAAAATGTTTTTATCTTATCCTTCTCTGTCTTCTCTTTCTGTGACTCCAATTACATGTATGTTGGACTGCTTGATAATTCAATCACAGATCTCTAAGGTTTTGCTTCTTTTTCTTCAATGTTTTCCTTGTTCTTGGGTAATTCTTATAATACTTAAATTCACCAATTCTCTCTTCTGCCATCTTAAATCTGCGGTTGATATTCTTTTGTGAATTTTCCATTTTATTTACTAGCTTTTCAACTCTAAAGTTTCCATTTGGTTCTTGTCTATAGTTTTAGCTTCTCTGTTGACAGGATCTATTTGTTCATTCATTAATATCACATTTTCCTTTACTTTTTGGACATATTTATAATAGTAGTTTTGAAGTCTTTGTTCATTAAATCAACATCTGAGCCCAGAGTCAGTTTCTGTTTACTGCCTTTTCTCTCCTGGGTTCCATTTATTTCCCCATTTCTTTGTATGTCTAGTACTTCTTGGCAGAAAACTGGCCATCATAAATAATACAATGTAGCACTCTGTTTTGGTTTTCTGGGGCTTGCTGTTTCTTGTTTTAGTAGGCAATTAACTTTACTGGACTCAAACTGCAAAATATTTTATGCCATCCCCAATGCCCACTCTGCAATGTGCAGCAGCTGATGTTTTTGCTTTTTTTTTTTTTTTTTTTTTTTCCTACAGCTTCCAGTTGCTACTAATTTAGTCTGGCTCTCTGCAGGTTTCCCCTGCACCTGTGTAATTTGGCAGTCAGCCAAAAATCTGGACAGTCTTTATACTCAGGTTTGGGGGTTCACTCTCTCTTTGCTTTATTTGTTTTTGGAGCTCTCACATAAATTTCCAGTTGCTTTGACACTTGAAACCAGTAAAACTTCTGATTTCTACTGCCTACATTGTGTGAGTTGAAGAATGTACTCAGTTGAAAGCACAATAAACTCACAAATCTCACCAAGTGCAGTTATGCCTTTCCAGGATAGATCTCATTCTAGTTTCTGCTTCTTCTGACTGGGATCCCTGGGGTCTCATGCATGCATATCTACTTAGTTGTCAGCGAGGGGTTTGGGATTTTTATGTCTTATTTAAAATCCTTCTGTATCTCAAGGACATAAAGAAAGATATTCTATACTCTCTTATAAATGTTAAAAATGTTTGCCTTTTCTATTCAGGTTTTTAGTCAATCTAAAAGTGTTTTTGTGTAGAGTAGGAATCTAATTTTCTTTTTTCCATGCGTTAGTCAATTGTCCCTCCTTCTTCAGTTACCTGCTGTGCATCAATGCCATCATTCAAGTGTCCATATATGTGAGTGTTTCTGGGCTTTTTCCCTCTTCCATTTATCAGTGTTTATCCCTGTGTCAAAGTCACATAGTATTAATGATTACAACTTTATAGTAAGTCCTAATATTTTGTAGGGCAAGTATTTCTGGAGTATCTATGCTATTCTTTTACTCTTACTCTTCTATATATATTTTAGAATCAGCCTGTACAATTCCTCAAAAGACTGTTTGGATAAATTTGGAATTACATTCTATATGGATCAATTTGGGAAGAACCAACAGTTTTAGGATAGTGAGTCTTCAATCATTAACATAGCTTTTCTCTTCATTTATTTAGGACTTATTTTTTCATAGAGCTTTAAAAGGTTTACTATAAAATCTTTAAGAGGTAAACTCTTGAATAAGGTCCAGAGTTAAATAGCAGAGAGTTATAGGTGTCTGTTTGCTCCAAACAGAATGATGGCATTTCAGGCATCTCAGGATTTAGGGAAGTCAGCACAAGGATCAAAAGCCTGAGAAGTTTAACTTGTCCTATAAGATGTTTTTAGTACACACATTACGTTTATAAGGAAACATATTGTAAAGAATAAAGTAACTGATAATGGCCACTTACCCAAGCCTTAATATAAACAGAAACAAATATCCAACCAATGTCATGGAGCAGAAATACAGCCTGAAACCAAGAGGAAAAAAAGCAATTAAGTCAGGATCTCATCTAGGCCAAGCTTGAAAAGCAAGCTTATTTCCTATTTGTCTTCTGCCTAATGAATGTATAATTACTGGGGACCTTACCAGCAAAGGTGCTTGGATACATTTTCTAGCACACAAACTTAATTTGCAGGCATGTGATCTTTACCTGTAAAAGGATACAATCTTAATTTGGGGCAATTATTTGAGCTGATTTTCAAGGTATTTATTTTTAATTTATTGTTTGTCAGATGGGAATAAAGGTGGTTTATAATTAAATTTAAAAGATAGTTTAAAAAAGAAAAGAAAAAAAACCATTCAGGGAAGAGGGAAAGAAACCATACTAACATTCCATACAATTGAAATTAAATAATAAATTTGGATCTGATTTTTTTTTTTTTACAAAGAAGTAAGGTAAGTTAAATATGTGAAGAAAGAAGATATTTGAAAATTCTGAGAGGCCAGGCAGCTGGTTCTCACAGAACCTTGTGACAATCACTGAAACCCCAGGTTCTCCCAGCCCCGGGAGTTCCTAAGTTTTCTCTGTATAGCTTGCCTTCCAATGGGTCAAGAGGAACCAGAGTACCTTTGGATTCATCAGGACACTTGTGCTTAAATGACTATTTCCCTTGAGAAAACCTCACAAACTGATGTATCCAATGAGGTCTTGTGCCCTCCATCTATTTACTTCCTTCTCACCTTCTCCTAGGAATCCTCACTCCTAGCTTAGCTTCTAGCTATGGGCAGATCTTCAAGCACCTAGAGTGCTCTTTGCAAAGGCACCTCGTCAAGCTCCAGGACTATCATGTAGGTGATCTGGCTCCCTGTGCTGGGGTTTGTCACCTGGACTGTTATAGCCAGCAAAGTGCCCCTCCCAACCTGGGAGTGTGGAATCCAAGTCTGAGGTTGCTTCCTAGTCACATGAGGACATGACCCAGGAAATCAAATTTGGAGGCTTGATATGGGGTGTTACCTGGCCCCAGCCTTTGGGCTGTCTTTCCTTGTTGCCCAAATGTAGACTTCTAGCAGATCTGCAGCCCACAGGCTTTATTGGAAGAAGTGGCATCCTGCAGATGTTCCAACCACCTTCACAGCCTGCTACCCAGGCCATCAAAACTGTGCCACATTTGTCGTTCTGATGCCATCAGAGCAGACTGGTCTGGCTATGAGAGAAAATGGCCCTGTTGCTCTGCATTGAGGGAGATACATCTTGCATCTTCTCATCCCTTCACCAGGAACTGAGGACTTGGGATGAGATGTGGTAAAATGTGTAGATAACTCCAAAGATGTAAAAATGTCTTGTGAAATGATTTTGAATAAACAGACTGGTTTTCTGTGGCTCCCACCAAACATGGCCAAGCTTGGCTTCTAACGCAGGAACCAGCATTAACTCTGCCTGATTCACAGCATACAAGTTAGAAAAGAAAGAAGATGGTGTTCTTGGACTTCACTGGGGCTGCCGAATTGGGTGGAAACCTTTCTGGAAGAGGCAGATGGGGGTCAAACCACTGCCCTGGTTCCAGGAAGGGGCCACAGGTAGATCTGAACAACTGCAGCAAGACCACGAAATGACTTGAGAAACTTAAAACCAAGTGGCTCATGGAGAAAACAAATTTGACCTAGGAAATAATTATAGGAATAATGTTTGGACTTGATTTCTCCACCTCATAATCAAGAATGAAAATTTGTATCTGCATCTCTAAAGCTTAGAAGGCTGTCTTCCGGCAGCCTCCACAGCCTTGGGCTTCACTGGCTGCTCTGCAACTGATCTGCTGATTATGTTGACACAATGTATATGGAAACTGGAAAGTATAACACAATCTTACCAACACGACTACCAGGTTAAAAAAAAAAGAAAATTCTGAGGGGTAAATGGTGGTGAAGAGCAGGGCTTCTTATTAGGCTTTGACTGGAGAAGTATTCCTTATTTTTAAAACGATGAGACTCATCAAGGGTAGAGTTTTCTGATTTATTTTTAAAATGTCAGATGGTTTATATGGAGATAGGTTAATAACCAAAGAATAATAAGATCATTTATAATTTAGGAGAATAAATTCTACTTCCTATAACAAAGGTATGCCATGAATTAAATAATCAAATATTTACAAGCTTAAAATCTGGTTCTCCTGGGATATTAATCAGATTTGTAGTTACTAGTTGAATATCTCAAAGAGCTTGGTTGAGCTCATTCTCAGTATACACTGCAAAGGGCAGTATATATACATACAGATATATGTGTGCATACATATATATATCTGTGTGTCTCTATATCCACACACATATACATATATATATATATATATATATATATATATATCAGTATATGTATTTAATGTTCATATGGTCTTTTCTTAACCTATCTACTAACAGTCTTTCTTCACTGCATTCTTATTTCCCAGGAATGTAAACATTCTCTCTCCATTAATTTACTAAGTAGAATGGAAATCAGCAGAACCCTTTTGAGAAGTGCTCAAAAAGTTTCAGATTTTGGAGGATTACAGATTTCAGATTTTCAGATGTGGGATCCTTTTTGAGAAGTCAAAAACTTGGCTTCTTTCCTCTATGACTTCACAATAATTCTTTCATATCTACTTAAAGTTGAAAGGAAAATTTTATGTTTATGAGTTTTATTTGGACAATGATAAATATGGAGGTTTGTTGCTGCAAATAGTATTACTTAAATTCTACTTACCAGCCCCAATAGCAATTCCTGAAGATGTGCCTGTCCAAGTCAGGTCCATGATATGACTACTGCCAATATTCAAGGCAAAAAGAGATATACCTATCTGAAAAGCAAAAGAGGACTACATATCAGAACTTATAGCCCAACTCCAAGAATTAATTCTCACAAATGTACATTCCCACTGAATTTCGCAGTTTCTCAAAAGGAATGATTCCCTGGGCAGAATTCCCATTAATGTTTCTTCCATACAACCTCTGACCATGAATTAGAAGACAGGCAACAAGAGAGAAAGTGAAAAATGTAGAATAGCTATTCTTAAGCTGCCACTCTTCATGTGCTCCACTGATATACAGGTTGGGCGTCCCACATCTGAAAATCTGAAATCTGTAATCCTCCAAAATCTGAAACGTTTTGAGCACTAACATGAGGAAATACTCATTACAGTGTTTTTGGATTTGGGATTTTTTAATTTGGGATGCTCATCTGAGGTAGGAGGTGGGACTGGACTCCAGAGGCTGGGCTCAGACACTGGACCAGATTTAGGACTAGCTAAAACAGGGCCAGGGTGAAAGCAGCTTTCCAATCACGTCAATTTACCACTGCCATGGAAACACCTGGGAGTTACCGCCACTTTCCATGGCAGTGACCTGAAAACCCAAAAGGTACTATGCTTTCCCTAGAACTTTCTACATAAACTGTCTCTTAATCTGCATGTCAATAAAAGTGAGTATACATGTGACTGCAAAACTGCCCTCAACTGCTGCTGTCTGTCTATAGGGTATCCCTGCTTTGCAAAGCAGTATGGAGCTGTAACACTGCCTCTTCAATAAAACTTTTCTTCTACCTCTGGCTTGCTCTTCAATTCTTTCCTGGGCAAAGCCAAGAGCCTTCATGGCCTAAGCCTCTCTTTGGGGCTTGCCTGTCCTATATCATAACTAGGAGTATAATGCAAATATCCCCAAATCTGAGAAAATCTGAAATGTGAAGCACTTCTGGTCTTGAGCGCTTTGGAGAAAGGATACTAAACTTGTACTTGCAACTCGCCAAAGCAGAAATATTTGTAGGAGTGTCATTTGTTTGAAATACTGTAATTTAAACATTTAACAATCTAACACATATCTAGGATTAAGAGACTGGTTAAAATACTTTGGTACATGAATATGATGAAATATAACAGCATACAAAAATAGATGTACATTTTATTACATCTATTAAGTCATAAAAATAAGATAATACATATAAAATAAGGTATCTTATTGTCATAAAAATAAGATAAATAATACATATAATCTTATATATGTATAAGGGCAACGTTGTGAGACCTTGTCTCTTCAAAAAGTACAAAAATTAGCTGGGTGCGGTGGCATGCACCTGTGGTCCCAGCTACTTGGGAGGCTGAGCTGGGAGGATCACTTGAGCCAGGTTGTTGAGACCGTGACCAGCCATGATTATGCCACTGCATGTTAGCCTGGGCAAGAGAGAGAGCCTGTCTCAAAAAAGAAAAATGGAAAAAGCCCAAAAGCATTAAAGAAAACACTTTTTCAAGATAAGTATAAAAGGTAAAATGTACTAACAAGACATACTTGGGAACATACATGCTTTAAATATCTCAGCAGTGACAAATATAAGGTAAGAAAATCTTAGAAGAGGCACATAATTGCTTGAATATGGTTATTTTTACTGTTAAGAATGTTGACTATATTGTAATAGTGAAAAATCATCTACAGTCTAAATTGCCCAGTAATGCACTGCATAGTGAAATATCTACATAATATAGTACCATACAACTGCATATAAATATAAAATATCTCTATGTTTATAGAAACTTAGAAAGATATTTTTATTACATAATTAAATGAAAAGGTAGAATAAAAAGTTATTCATGGTCGGGTACAGTGGCTCATGCCTGTAATCCCAGCACTTTGGGAGGCTGAGGAGGGTAGATCATTTGAGGTTAGGAGTTTGAGAACATCCTGACCAACATGGTAAAACTTTGTCTCTACTAAAAATACAAGGATTAGCTGGGCATGGTGGAGGGCACCTGTAATCCCAGGAGGTGGAAGTTACAGTGAGCTGTGATTCCACCACTGCACTCCAGCCTGGGTGTCTTCCAGACAGGAAGACACTGTCTCAAAAAAAAGTCATCATTAATTCCATATGCATTAGTGTCCATTGCCAACTCTGGGTGAGATACCATTGTAGGTGTTAAGGACACATTAGTGAGTGAAATAGACCAAAATCCCAACTCTGCCCTCATGAGTCTGGCATGCTTTTGGAAAGAAGAGAAACAACACGATAAATTAGAGGATGATTTTATAGTATAACAGAGAGCAATAAGCACTATACAGCAAAGAAAGATGGAGAAGTGGCCAGGAACCCTGAGTAACAGTGTGGTCAGGGCTGATGGCATGGGAGAGAGCCAAGGGAGACCAGAAGAGACGAGGCAGTGAGCCATGGACATATCCAGAGAAAGCATCCAGGCACAGGCCCTGAGGCAGAGCTGTGGCAGGAGCCTTGAAGGATGCTGGCTAGAGCTGGCGACAGGCATCCTAAGAGCCAAGGTCTGAGACGGGCAGGTGCTGGAGGGCTCTGAGCAGGAAAGGGCCCTGGTGTGCCTTTAGTTGGAATAGGCTCTTTTAGCTGCTTTGTGGAGTGTTCATGCTGAGAAGCTAGGGTGTAAGCTGGGAGCCCAAAGAGACTGTTTTAACTGAGTGGGATGAGAGATGATGGCAGCATGGCCCTGGGGTTAGAGTTGATGAGAATTGGTTAGGTTCCAAGTATCTTCTTCTAGATTGAGCACAGGATTTTCTGATGGATTACATGTTAGGTATGAGAGAAAAAGAAGACTATGCTGACTCGAAGTTTGCCAACCTGAGAAAGCACATGAGGCTGCTATATGCAAGATGGGGAGACTACAGGAGAAGATTTATAGGGGAAAACCCAGAGTTCTCTTTGTAGCACATTCAGTTTGATAGCCCTGAGAGGCCTTCCCAGGGCAGGCAGCTGGACAACACCAGTCTGGAATTCAAGGGCGAGATCTGGCCTAGGGATGTACATTTAGGGGTTGTTAGCCTCCGATTAGCATTTAAAGCCAGGAGGTGAGATGAGATTGCTAAGTGAGGAGTGCAATTGAAGACAGGTCAGGGACAAAGCTCTGGGGACCTCCAGCATTAAGAAGCAGAGATGGGAAAGAACAAGGCAGGGAGTGGAGCAGGGGCTGACGAAGCAGGGGAAAGAGAGGGCGATGGCCTGAGAGCCAGGTGACCATGTAGGGGCGGGTGGAGTCTGAGAGTTTCAGACACCACGGCTAAGCCAGGCAAGATGGGGGCTCAGAACTGAATGCAAGAATAAGCAGCATGCTGGTTGCTGGGTTCCCTGACCAGAGCTACTGACACTCATCAGATGTTTGCTGACTGAATAAAAATATAAGTGCAGAGAGAGTGGTAAAATTATTCTTTGGTTTTAATTTCCTTTAATAACACCATAATATATTTTACTCATTAAGCAACTAATAAAATCATGAAAAAAATAAGTCACAGTACAGAAATTAATAAATCACAATGCTTATAAACATAGGGAGGTTAAAGCATGTTCATGTCTTCTGAAAACCCTTACAACTGTCACATTTATACAAGGTCACACAGGTGGCAGATTTTCGCCTTTCTGGATACAGAAAATACAACTTTAAAGCCAAAGAGTGGCTCAGACAAAAGACTGGGAGCCTCACAGCCTAGGAATAGAAATGCATTGCTAGAATCCTCTGCCAAAACAGAAATGAAGGTAGGAGGCCCATTGCAAACATTTTTTTTGCCTGTTAATCTCTCTAAGTTGAGTTTACAAAGAAGGAAAACTAAAACATCGTTCAGGCAGTTAACACCAGGAAAAAGATTTCCCCCAGTTTCCCAGATAACCAAGGCAAGGCTATTTCTTTTAGGTTGTCTGATTCAGCAGAGTTAATGACCACACTTATTTCTTTCCTTGGAATAAAGGTACTTTTCTCCTCCTGAGACAAGACTTCCATCAAGTGTTATCCCAACGTGAAAAACTGAGGACACTATTAAAGTATTCAAGAAAGGCCTGGTTCTCACACAATTATCTAAATATTCCTTACACTCCTATGTGGGAAATGCATACATATTTTTGCATAGTAAGTTATAAAGCAGCCCTGGTTCAAATTTGGCATGGATGCCCGTGTCCTCCTCCTCCCCGGGACAGCCCCATCACCCCCCATCATAGATACAGTGTGGGTGGCTGCCTCCACTGCCATGGGGTTTTTGAGTCATTCCTTTTGGACAGAATAACTTTACATAATCAATAAATTAAGCACACAAATCACAAAAAATATTTCTAACCCTCCAAGCCTGCCTCATGCTGTTCCACACTTCTGTTCTTTGGCATATGCTGTTCTGTCTGCCCTGAATGCCCTCACACTTTGTCTACCTGGCAAACTCCTATTTCATCTCCACATCCTGCTCAAACAACCCCACTTCAGTAAGAGTTTTCCTATCTTGCATTACATACTCCCTCCACCCAACAAGCCCTTGGTTCATTTTCACCCATCCCTGGCCCATGCACCTCCTATTATACTTATTGTCCTTCACTGTAATTACTGTAATTAGTTGAATATGTGTCTAATTCTCATTCTAGATTGTGTGCTTACAGAAGACAGGGCTATTTCCTATCTATGTCCTGGAACCTACAACACAGCCTTGTCCACACTGGGCACCTATTACATTACTACTGAGCTAAACTGGAGTTGAATACACACATTTAGGTAAAGTAATTGAGAGTTAAGGAAACTACTAATTAAATAACATTCTTGATTTAGCAACTTCACATTATTTCGGGGATTAGACATCTAAATTAAAGTAACAGACAGGCTTACACATACCTTCCAAAGTAGATGCAAGGCTTGCACACAGACAACCATGATAGAGTTTGGCCAGCCAGGAAGAAGTTTCCTACTGTTCCATGATTGCTCATCATTACAGCCTAAAAACAAAACCAAAAGCCACAATGGAATACAATAAACCAGACTGCTCTAAAGACATGGGTCTCTCAAATAGAGACCTATTTGAGAGAGCTTCACTTGTCCCCAGATCCATTCCTCCCATTTAGGAATGGAACCCGCTATCCCCTAAGTTGGAGCAGGGGCCATGGAGACTACAGTCCCTTCCAGCTATGAAACTGCAAGGCTATATTCATTTCTCCTTGTGTGAAAATAAGATTGCTTCTCCCCTACACCCAAATGGTTAAGCAGTACCATGGTTTCCAGCAGGGCCAGAGAGAGAAATGGTTTAGGGAATGCATGCATCAATCAGGATTGGCAAAGCTTAATAGGTGCCTTGTTTCTTCCAGGAGGACAGTCACATTGCTGTTACTACAGTGCCCTTCTAGTTAACCCAGTTTCTCCCTACTCAGGGCCCCCAGCTCTGATCTCCAGACCCAGTAAGCCAAAAGGCAATATTAGGGATTTCCCAAATTCCCTGGACCTAGCATGACCTAAGGATGACAACTGGTTGATAGAAATACTTTCCATGCAACAAGTGAACTTATTACTGCCACCAGCAGTATCTGCATTTTTCAGGCAGTTTCTTCACATCAGAGGAGCTTAAGCCAAAAACTCGAATCACATTAAGTTAATCTTACTTCATCCATTCAGTAAGTATTTGAGGGCCTACATATGGGTGGGTTAAGGAGTGGAAAGTTTAATAGAAGAAAGGAGAGAGGGGAGGAGCTCCTTGCAAGAGAGACATCCAAAAAGAAGGAGTTGACAGATCACAGCAGATTTTATAGGCAGGCTGGAGAAGGCAGTGTCTGATTTACATAGGGCTCACAGAGTGGTTCAATCGGGTATGATATTTATGTAGCATGAAGGGAAGGTTGGTTGTCTCACCCTAATCTTATTATGCAAATAGACTTTCTGGTTGATCGACATCATCTGCTCTTTACTGTACATGTGCTGACAGAGGGGAAGATGGAGCCACCATCCTACATAAGTCTAGTCCCTAGTTCCTGCTGGCATTAACCCATGCAAGCTCCCAGCTTGCTTGTCTATGTCTGCATCTCTACTTTACAGGTTGCTCTTTGTTAGAAAATGATTTGGGGCTGATTTCCATTAAAGAGAAAAGCCTTACGGAAGACTCCCATACCCTTACTATCTGCCTAAGTGATTTCTTTTTACCTCCCATATCATTCCTCCTTCTGGAGTGGTAACCCTAACTGCTATTGGGGGTATTGGATGATGACTCTTTCTGGTTACTTCCTGCTGAAAAGGGGCATCGTGTGGGGAATAGCAGCTAGGGCTCCTCCTGTGTTGATCTAAGGGTCCTTGGAAGAAAGGTGTGTCCATGTGTGGTTTGATCTGTAGCACCATTTAGAGTTTGATTGCTGTCAGTCAGTCCAATGGTTTCTGATACTGGTTTGCCTCCACCAGATGCTGCTGAAACATTAATATAAAAGTAACATTCTTTTTAGAATAAGTGGCATTGAATTTGGGTGGCTAGAGTAACTTCAGTGTTAACCTTGGCTAAATCTTTCTTGCAATTATTAATCCCCTTGGGACTTCCACAGACCATCCAAGACATGCTTAAACTTTTTTGACTTGTCCTAAAAACCTTTCTTTTTGAAAAACCAACTATTCTTTTTAGAAGTATTTATCATCCTTTTAATCCTTTCATGACTTCCATGAACCATCTAAACATGCTTAAACCCAGTGACTTGTCCTTAATATCCATGTTTTAAACAGCCAACTATTCTCTTTGCAACAAGTATTTGCCATACAAGATCTTTTCTTATATAATATCTTTTTCCTTTATAACCTTCTTACTTAGCCATGGATAATATATTATCAAACCCAATAAGAAGTTCTAGCAGACTCAGTGATATTAAAACTTTCATGCTTCCTTTTTACTGGTAACTATTATTCCTGCCATAAGGATTAATTAAGCAAAATACTACAGCAATGGATCCCAAAACGAGGGAGATATTATGGGAGAAGATAGTGCAGTACCTCTACTATGCATTTCACTGCAAGAAAACCAAAAGACAATTGGCTTATTTTGTAACCAGCCCATTTCCCATTGGAGTCTCATCGCTCAGTGGGAGTGGGGGTGGGGGTGGTGGACTAGAGATGTTTCCATATCTTTCAGGTGGCCGAGAGAGCATGCTTCTCTGATGTATAACTACTATTATTCATCCCTTAAGTGTATTCCCTACCTGGTTGTTAGACACCAAAGCTCTCTATAATGTAAAGTAATTTGACGCTTCCCAAAGTTAAAACTGTCAGATAACACAATGCAAAACAGAACAGAGTCTTTGATTTTGAGAGGGAACTATGTGCTTTTAATTCCTGCAGTTTTATGAGGAAAACAGAGGTTCCCTCCCCCAATGGGGTTTATGGTCTCTTTTTACCAAGGAATTCCATGTTACCAGAAGTTATCTTAGGGCCTCTTGTGCATGTATTAAAAGTGGTAAGACAAAAAAATGGAAAAAAATAATTCAGTCAATCGAGAAGAGAAAACTCTTTTCCCAGAAAAACAAAATCCAAGAAGAGAAAAACATAAAGGCCTTTTAAATATACCTATAACTTGAATGTCCACTTTTAATTAAGCTAAGTGCTCTTTAAGAAAATTCTTTTTTTTTTTTTTTTTTTAAAATAAGAGTCTTGCTCTGTCACCAGGTGCCAGGCTGGAGCACAGTGGCGCGATCTTGGCTCACTGCAACTTCCGCCTCCCAGGTTCAAGCAATTCTCCTGCCTCAGCCTCCCGAGTAGCTGGGACTACAGGCGCATGCCACTGTGCCCAGCTGATTTTTGTATTTTTTGTAGAGATGGGGTTTCACCATGTTAGCCAGGATGGTCTTGGTCTTTGACCTCGTGATCCATCCACCTTGGCCTCCCAAAGTGCTGGGATTATAGGCATGAGCCACTGTGCCTGGCCAAGAAAATTCTTTTAAATCTCTTGTTGCTCAACTTTAGCCACGCCAAGCAATTAAGAGTTTTGGCTTTTGAACTTTATAAAAATTAACCTCACAGGTGAAGCCAAGAAGCCTTAATTAGGTTACAACTTAACCGTGAGTGTGCAAAGTATTTTTAAAGGGGTGATAAGCAGCTTTTGAAGTTGTAATTGCAAAATTGTTACTGAGACAGTAAAAGAGATCTGACCCAACCAACTTCATTTTGTTTCCAGTTCCCAAGCTGTCCTTGCGACCCCTGGGCATAGGCCAAACCAACTTTGGGAGGGGCCTGGTTTACAGTTTATAGTCCAGAACAAAGATGATAACCGTCCTTTCCTAAGATATACTTTCCTCTTGTCTGGGGACCACACAAAAACTAGCCGCAAGATTGGAAACCATGGCTCAGGAGTCGCACAGCTGGAAGATGCAAGATTTTGACCCTCTCTTGACTGCTCTCAAGATCAGTGCTTAAGATATTTTGTAAACTCTGCCCTGATGGAGCAGCTGGTACCACCCAGATTGACAAACTGGCTTATCTGATTTTGTGGCCCTCATCCAGGAACTGACTTAGCACAAGAAGACAGCCACCATTGTAAAATGGCAGAGACTAAACCAAAGTATTGCCACATGGTTACAGGTCATGTTCCCAAGGATATGAAACAAGATGGTGTCCTGTAGACAAGTTTGTTACTGACCATTTTGTTTGGCTTGCTTGGACAGCAGGCTTATAGGGTTCTGGGTCTGTATCCTAACTTATAGTACCCTTTCTTTTGACAGAACTATACAGAAAGCCACACAAAGCACCCCAGATTGGCTACAGCTTAAGACCAACTTAGTTAAAACTTTACAGAGAATATAAACAATGATGCTTGTTATCCCTTTTACTGGTTTGCACAGGGAGAGAGGAGTCAAAAGCATGACTGGTAAGAAATTTTTATCCTTTTGCCAGCATGGCAGGCTTCTGGGCTCCCTTCCCCCTAACTCAACTCAGAGCCAAGCATTTTAAAGTTTAGAAAATTAACTTTTCCCAGGTTGGAAGAACCTTATAAAATAAGATACAACCCATTTTAAACTGTGAAAGAAGAAAAAATACCATAGAAATTCTGGGGTTCCAATTAGATTGGTCAAGATGTACTGCTTTCCTTCCTACTGGCAATGGTATTTTCTCCATTTCTTCACCTCCCCTATTTTCTCTTTTTCATTTTGGCCTATTATAGGAGACAGATTGCTCATCTCCAAAATTATCTGTTCGTGCAGAGTTGCCTGTTTTTCAGCTGCAGTTAGGGTTTGCCTTAGCAGAGCATAACATCCCTCCATGAGAGGTCAAATATCTGAGTTAAATTTTGGAAAGCTTCTATATATCTATCAGGGTCATTAGAAAATTGGTCTAAGTCTCTCTTTACTTTCTTAAGTTTCTGCAGTGAGAAGGAAACTTGAACCTTAATGGCATCACCTCCATTGGGCATTTCCTGTAGGGGTAAGAGTGAAGGTGGGGGAGTGGGAAATTTTGAAGATGGTAGGGGTGAAAGAGCTGGTGGTGTGGTTGGAAGTGGCCCCAGATAAGGGAGACTGGAAGGGCTGGGACGCCCAGTAGCTCCCTCAGATGGTTCCCCCAGAAATTGCTTTTCTAACGTTGGAAAATTATTCTCTTTAGGTCTGCCTGATATAATTGCTAGAAGAGCTGGGTTGATTTTTGCAACACTTGCAAAGGTCTAGTAGAAAGGCCATTTCCTTGTGCAAAAGAAAATGGGTCACTTTTTCTTTAAAGTCTTAGGGTGAAAGGAGTCCCCATGCATCAGAATGCACTTGGGAGTGCAGGCTGAAGATGGTACCCATCTAGAAAAAGAAGTGAGAAAAAGCCATTCCTTTAGTCTTCTTCCTTTTGGTGTGACCCAGGGTGGAGAGAAAGACAGTGAGGTCATTCCCCCTGCTGTTTTTTCTCAGTGATTCCTGGGTCCTGGCACTGTGTTAAATGCGCTGCCCATGGTTGCAAGCATGACCCCCAGTCATGGAACCAGAGGAGCTAAACAACTAGGGTTAGTCATGCTCACCCAGGTGACCCTAGTCCTCTGCCTGTGATTTCCCTTTGACTTCCTAGACTTGTGTGACCTGCCTGGCTCCCTGAAAAACGGATGTCAAGAGAGACTATGTGACATTTGGGCAACTGTTGCACTGCCCTCCTTAATGGAAGATGTGTGCTGGCTTAAGCTTTATATCCTGCTATTTTGGCCTATGCTAAAGCATTTCCCCTTAGAGAATGGTTCTGGTTAACTTCCAAACTTAAAATCCCCTTACTAAGTACTATTCTAATTGGAGGCAGAATAGGTGCCTTAAAAGAACATAAGGACCAAATGGCCATTTTCCTACCGATGGGACAGTATCGAGACTAA
This sequence comes from Cheracebus regulus, assembly GCA_963574635.1. Classification (NCBI taxonomy): domain Eukaryota; kingdom Metazoa; phylum Chordata; class Mammalia; order Primates; family Pitheciidae; genus Cheracebus; species Cheracebus regulus. Next base: position 6,865 of record CAUYQU010031181.1, on the reverse strand, counting down.
AATTTGGTTTTGGAAGATATTTTACTCCTCCTGTTGAAGGCAGAATTTTCACATTTGCAGAAGCAGCATGAAGCCTGGTTTCTAGTAGAGAGACATAAAAAGAGGAGAGAATTGGAAAGCGAGGCTGTTTTGGTGAAGGACTGACAAAAGTGCCTCAAGGAGAGGATTCCTATTCCACTAGGTGGCACAGTTGACCTTGAAAGGCCAAATACTTTCCAGACCAAGGGCAGTGAGAGGCCTGGAAATGCCATGTGCTCTCCAGACTAAGGGCAGAGAGAAATGCTTACTGTCTATGGGGGGACCCTCTGTTCCTAGAAAATCACAGTTGCCTTCTCTTGAGCTATATCCCTGGTTAGTATGACGTTACCTGATCTTGTCAAACACGATTACTTCCCTGAACTGTAAGATTTTCCACACACTGAACATACAGAAAGGATAGGAGACATAGCAACTGTGGATAGAGAAAGGAGGAAAATTTTGCAACAAGATAGCTGGGGATCCTTTACTAATACATAGTTGGGCTGTCAGAGGCTGGGTTCAGTCTGGAAACATTTGAATAACACCAGGGTGTGCCCTGGCCAGAAACTTAGTTGGTCCATGACTTCTGGCGTCACACAATGGTTAGCTCCTCTGTGAAAGGAAGCTGGTTTGAACCATGTCCAACGTGCCCAATGGCCTGTGAGTATTGGGGGATTCTCCATATTCTCCCCGATAAGCCTGACATCTGAGTCTTTAAGAAGGGCAGCCATGATAAGCATATTTTTAAATGACTGACGGATAAGTGTTATTGATTTAATTTTATTTTAAAATGGAGGCTAAGAGAGCCTCGGAATGAAAGGACAGATTTTGAGGTTCGCTTCATACTTACCACTGCAATGATTCTACCTTCTGTTCTGATCCAATCTCAGAAGAGAATCCCTAACTGAAATGGCTACGTTATTTGGGGCATATACCCTGGGGTTAGTTGTCTCACACAAGGAAAGATTCAAGGATATGGACACATGTGGGTGGGTTAAGGAGTGGAAAGTTTAATAGAAGAAAGGATAGAGGAGAGCAGCTCTGTGTGTGTGTGTGTGTGTGTGTGTGTGTGTGAGACAGAGAGAGAGAAGGAGAGAGAGAGAGGTCTGAAAAGGGGGATACAGCGAACTGCAGCAGATTTTATAGGCAGGCTGGAGAAGGTGGTGTCTAATTTATGTAGGGTTCACAGATTGGTTCAATCAGGTATGACGTGAACATACATAGGCTGTTTGTTCCCACCCTCCAATCTGATTATGCAAATAGATTTACCAGTTGCTCAGTGCCATCTTGTCTGCTCTTTACTGTTCATGTGGCTGACAAAGAGAAGGGAATATGGAGCTGTCATCTTGAACATGTCTAGTCCTTGCTTTCTGCCAGTATTCACCTGTATAAGCTCCCGGCTTGCTTGTCTATGTCTGCAGCTTGACTTCACAGGCTGCTTATTGTAAGAAACTGATTTGAGCCTGCTTTTTATAAAAGAGAAAAGCCTTACCAAGGGCTCCAATACCCTTACTACCTGCCTAAGTGATTTCTTCTTAACTCCTAGACAATAGCATTTGGGAAGAGAAAATGAAAGCTACAATGAGACGTCACTGCTTACCCATCAGATTGGCACCTGCAGAAATTAAACAAGCAGCAGCTGTCAAGGCTGGGGAGAGCCTGGGGAAAAGGGCATGCTCATATGCAGCCAGTGTGAAATGCAGATGTCAACAACCTTTGGGGATTGCCGTTTAGCAATAGCTATTAAAATGTAAAGTAAACATGTCCTTCTGACTCTGCAGTTTCAATCTTGGGAATCCATATCACACAAATGAAAAGCACCAACGGAATAAACAAACAAACCTAGCAACAATCTAAGTGTCAATTAATAGGCAAGAGCTGAATAATACATGTTTGTATGACTACTACACAGCTGATTAAAACAAGAGCTAGATCTGTATCTATTGTATTTATCTACTGTACCTTAGGACTCTAATATATTAAGTTAAAAAGCAAGCTGCAGAGTAGTGTGTTCAATATAATCCTGCTTTTTGTGACGACAATGCAAAAATTCTACATATGTGTCCATTTGCATAAGCACTGAGAACAGGGAGGAAGCTTAGTGCCTCTAATCCCAGAGCTTTGGGGCACCTGAGGCAGGACGATTATTTGAGCCTAGGAGTTTGAGACTAAATGGGGTAACATGGTAAGAACCTGTTTCTACAAAAAATTAGATGAGTTCGGGGCAGCTGAGGTGCGGGGATCATCTGAGCCTAGGAGTTCAAAGCTGCAGTGAGCACTGCACTCCAGCCTGGGCAAGAGAGGAAAGACTCTGTCTCAAGAAAAAAAAAAAAGAAAGAAAAGAAAGGGGAGGAAAAATACACAGCTACATAGCCTCTGGTTACCTCAGACAGATAGAAATGGTTGGGGGAAGAATGGTAACTTATTCTTTAAGTTTTTATGCATTTTTCACTTCTTATAGTGAGCATGTAAAACTTTTGCAGTTAACAATGTATGATTCTTAAAAAGAACTAGGGGAAAGATAATCTTAAGAAAGAAAGGAATCAGAGTATTCTGGATCTCCGTGCATGTTTTATGACTTCCAGAAAGGAAGAAGCAGCAGGTGTCCTCTGGAAGTGACCAGATGACTCACTTGTCCTTTGGCCAGGCGTAGACCCAAAGTGTTGCCAAGACAAAGCTATGTGTGGGCTTCCTAATTCAATAACAGCACTGAGGGAAGGATCCCCAAACAGGCACTCAATCGTCAGAGCCCCTGCCCGGGCCACCCAGAAGGATGCTGTACACTGTTATCTTTAAACTTTTTTTATTATTGATACTGTACACTATGTTATCTTTAAACTTTTTTGGCACACCCAACAATCTCTGCCAAGGCAAGATGACTCTTGTGCTCTAAAATCTATTTTTATGTTAGTATAACCACTTTGGCTTTCTTGGATTAATGTTAGCGTGGTCTATCTTTTTCTATCCTTTTAGTTTTTAGCCTATTTGTATCTAAAGTGGTTTTCTTAGAGCTAGCATACTGTTGGATCTTACTTTTTCATTTAATTGGGTTATTTCTGCTTTTTAATTAGCATGTTTAGACTATTTACACTTACTATGAGCATCGATGTGGTTGTGCTTAAACATACCGTTGTGCTGTTTCTTCTTTATCTGTCCCATGTGTTCATGTTCTCTGTTTCTTCTTTTGGATGAACTGATATGCATGAACGTGTGTGTACTTGTGCTTCCATTTTATCACCTCTGTTAGCGTATTAACTATAAATCTTTGGTATATTATTTCAATGGTTGCTTTAAGGTTTGTAGTATACATTTAAACTTAATGTAGTTTACTTTCAAGTGATATTACTTTAAGTATAAGAATTCTACAATGGTATACAGTTGGCTCTCCGTATTCACAGACGTCTGTGGATTCCACCATGCATGGATTGAAAATGTTTTTTTAAAAAGACCATAGACTTGTGGCAGAGCAAGATGGTGGAATAGAAAGCTTCACCAATCACCTCCCCCATCTCCACAAGGACATCTATTTAACAACGAGCTACACGTAAAAAGCACCTTCTTAAGAACCGAAAATCTGGGGAGCACTCACAGTACCTGGTTTTTACTTCATATCACTAAAAGAGGCACTGAAGAGGTCAGAAAAATAATCTTGAATCATGGACACCACCCCTCCCCTATCCCCTGGAAGCAGTGGTGTGGTGTGGGGAGCATTTGTATGCGCTGAGGAGAGGGAGGTCACAACAATCGTGAGGTATTAAACTCAGTGCTGCCTTTATTATATCAAAAAACAAAACTGGACTAGACTCAGCTGATGTCTGCCCTTGGAGGGAGCATTTAAACCAGCACTAGACAGAAGGGGATCACTGATCCCAGTCGTTCAAACCTGAGTTCCCACAAGCCTTGCCGCTGCAAGCTAACGTGCTCTGACGCCCTAAACACACTTGAAGATAGTCTAGGCCACAAGTACTGCAACTTCTAGGCGGGTCCTAGCACTGAACTGGGCACAGAAACAGTGGCCCTTGGCAGGGGCAGGAGCATGCAACCTACTGAGACACTAACAGGGGTAGCTAAGAAAGTGCTGGCATTACTCCTCCCCCTAACCCCAGGCTGCACAGTGCAAGGCTCTAAAAGAGACCCCTTCCCTTTGCTTGAGGAGAGGAGAGTGGGGAGAACTTTTTCTTGCATCTTGGATGCCAGCTCAGTCACAGAAAGATACAACACCAATCAGAATCGTGAGGCTTCCTATCCAGGCCCTAACTCCTGTACAACATTTCTAGACACGCCTTGGGCCAGAAGGAAACCTGCTGCCTTGATGGGAAGAAGCCAGTCCTAGAAGAATGAATCACCTGCTGACTGAAGAGCCCTTGAGCCCTGACTAACTAGCAGTGATACCCAGGTACTATGTTGAAGGCCTTGGGTTAGCCTCTGAGACTTGCTGACTATAGGTGAGATTCAGCACATTTCCAGCTGTGGTTGCTATGGGGCAAGACTCTTTCTACTAGAGAAAAGCAAAGGAAAAAGTAAAGAGTACACTTTGTCTTGTACCTTAGGTACCAGCTTGGCCACAGTGCGGTAAGCATTAAGCAGACTCCTGGGATCTCTGATTCCAGGACTTGGTTCTTGGATGGCATTTCTGGGTCTGTCCTGGGCCAGAGGGTAGCCCATTGTCCTGAAATGTGAGTCCCAGGCCAGGTAGCATTTACCACAAGCTGACTGAAGAGACCTTGGGCCTTAAAGGAGTATCAGTGATAGTCTGGCAGGACTCCTCATGGGCTTTTGCTGACAGTGGCCATGGTTGAGGCTTCTCTGCTTTTGGAAAGGAAAGGAAAGCATAAGAAGGACTACAGCTGTGGTTTGAATGTCAACTCAGCTGCAGTACGATAGAACACCAGGTAGACGTCTAAGGTTTTTGACAGTAGTTCCTGAGTCCTGGACAGCACCTAGGGACATGCCCCGAGCCTGGAAGAACTTATCGTTCCAAAGGGAATAACACAGGCCTGGCTAGCTTTTACATCTATCAACTGTAGAGCCCTAGGGCTTTGAGCAAACGAGCCATAGCCAGGGTGTGGTGAAAGTAGCCCTTGGGCGAGACTCAGTTCTGTGCTGGCTTCAGGTCTGACCCAGTGCAGTCTTAGTGGTAGCCAGAGGGGTGCTTGTATCACTTCACCCCCAGCTCCAGGTGGTTCAGAGCACAGAGGGAGAGGGACTCTGTTTGGGAGAAAGAAAAAAGAATGAGTCTCTGCCTGGTAATCCAGAGAATTCTTCCAGATCTTGTCTAAGACCATCAAGGTGATAACTCTGTGAGTTTGTGAGAACCATAATGTTACTGGGTTTGGGGTGCCCCCTAAAGCAGATACAGTTTAGATCACAATACTCAAGTTCTTCCAAATATCTGGAAAGACGTCCCAAGAAGGCTGATTACAAACAAGCCCAGACTGAGATTACAATAAGTTCCTAACTCTTCAATGTCCAGACACTGAAGAACATCTGCAAGCATCAACACCATCCAAGAAAACACAATCTCACCAAATAAACTAAACAAGGCACATGAATGAGTAAGTGTCCAATTTCTGGAAAAACAGAGATATGTGACCTTTCAGATGGATAATTCAAAGTAGCTGTTTTGGGGAAACTCAAAGCAATTCAAGATAATGCAGAGAATGAATTCAGAATTCTATGAGATAAATTTAACAAAGAGATTGAAATAATAAAGAATCAAGTAGAAATTCTGAAGCTGAAAAATACAATTGGCATACTGAAGAATGTATTTGAGTTTTTTGTTTTGTTTTTTTGAGACTTGGTCTCTTTCTCTGTTGATTAGGGTGGAGAGCAGTGGCACAATCATGGCTTACTGCAGCCTCCAGATCTTGGGCTCAAGTTATCTTTCTGCCTCAGCCCTGAGTAGCTGGGACTACAGATGTGCACCACCATGCCTGGCTAATTTCTGTATTTTTACATAGAGATGGGGTTTTTCCATGTTTGGCTAGGCTGGCCTTGAACTCCTGAGTTCAAGAAGTCTGTCTGCCTTTCCCTCCCAAAGTGCTGGGATTACAGTTGTGAGTCACTGTGCCTGGCCAAGTTTTTTAATAGCATAATTGATCAAGCAAAAGAAAGAACTGGTGAACCTGAAGACAGCTACTTGAAAATACACAGTCAGAGGAGTCAAAAGGAAAAATAAGAAGAAGAATGAAGCATGCCTACAAGATCAGAACATAGCCTCAAAATGGCAAATCTGAGTTATTGGCCTTAAAAAAGAGGTAGAGAAAGAGATATGAGTAGAAAGTTTATTCAAAGAGATATAGGGAATTTCCAAAACCTAGAGAAAGATATCACTACTCTTGTCATGTTTTAGCAAAGAGACTGGTGGCATTTTGCCCCTGCTGTAGAGATTTGTGGAACTTTGAACTTGAGGGAAATGAGTTAGGTATCTGGTGGAAAAAAAATTCTAAATAGAAAAGCATTCAAGAATTGACTTGGGTGCTGTTAAAAGCATGCAATTTTAAAAGGGAAACAGAGCATAAAAGTTTTGAAAATTTGCAGTGTGACAATGTAATAGAAAAGAAAAACCCTAATGTACATGATGGGGCAATGAATGCAGCAAACCACCACCATGGCATGTGTATACCTATGTGAAAAACCTGCATGATCTGCACATGTACCCCAGAACTTAAAGTATAATAAGTAAATTTATTTATTTATTTATTTATTTTTTTAGAGAGAAAAGGAGAAAGAAACAGCAAAAGAAAGAAAAAAAGAATGAAAGAGAAAGAAAGAGGAAGAGATTTTAGAAAAAGAGAGAAAAGGAGAAAGAAAGAAACCGCAAAAGAAAGAAAAAAATGAAAGAGAA